>OV049924.1:155330059-155530059 GCA_920104205.1 Eupeodes latifasciatus
CCTACTGGCCGTTGTTCGTTGTTTCCCCCACGTTCGCCATCAGTCTGCTCAGTGATGTGGTAGTTTTTGAAGCTCTTTCCGTCGAGCCTCAATCCCAAGTACTTCACTGCCGCGGTGCTTCTTATTACTTCGTCCCCAACTTGGAAGTCCGTTTGTGTGGGAATCCTCTTCCTCGTCAGAAGAACTATCTCTGTTTTTTCCGTGGCTAGGCTGAGTCCATGCTCTTCCATCCATGAGTTTGTCCGTCGCATGACCTGGTTCAGCTTTCTTTGGGCGCTATCGGTGTCTCGTGCCGTAATCACCGCGGCGATGTCGTCGGCATAGCCAACCAGGAAGGCATCGTCAGGCATCTCCATGCGAAGGATATCATCATAGGAGATGTTCCACAGGTCTGGTCCTAAGATTGATCCCTGCGATGCCCCAGATGTGACTTCCTTCCTTCGCTGGTCTTCTGCGGTCTCGTAGATCAGCTCTCGATCCCTGAGATAGTTCTTCGCCATCCGTAGAAGATAGGCAGGAACGTGGAATCTCCATTCGAGCGCATGTAGGATATCGCTCCACCTGGCCGAGTTAAAGGCATTTCGAACATCCAGCGTTACAATTAAGACGATCTCCTTCGAGTAGTGATTTCTTTGTTGGGCAATTTGGGCGGCGTGCACTACTTCTTGTATTGCTCCAATAGTAGAGCGGCCTCTCCGGAAACCGTACTGTCCCTCTGATAGATCACCCGACGCTTGTACTGCAGCTGAAAGCCGCGGGTTTAAAAGCTTTTCCAGGAGTTTCCCCGCGGTGTCTAGCATGCACAGAGGTCTGTATGCCGATGGGGAATCCGGATCTCCTTTGCCTTTGTTGATCAGCACTAGCCGTTGTTTCTTCCAGCTCTTGGGGGAAACGTCTTCTATGAGGAAGCTATTATACATGTTCAGCAGTAGTTGGGGACATGCTTTGGCGGTCGCTTTCAGGGCTTCTGCGGGGATTCCATCGGGGCCAGGAGCACTTCGGTTTTGCAGGGAATGAACAGCTATGCTCAACTCCTCCTCGCTAAAAAGTGGGATATCCTGTCTTTGGACCGGTGTGTTGTCAAGTGGTCTGACAGGATGAGTTGGGAATAGTGTTCCAACAATGTGCTCCATTTTTTCTTCGCTTAGGACTGGGGGTGTCATCTGAGCTCCTAGTTTACGCGTAACGATCTTGTAGCCTAGTCCCCAGGGGTCGCTATTGACATCACGGCGGAGATCCTCCCATTTCTCTCTCTTGCTCAAATTGATGGCCCTCTTGAGCTCGGATCTCTTGGTTCTGAACTCCGCTATGGCGTCCTCCATAGGTTCAGCGTTTCTTCTCCTCCCCCGGGTGACTATGCGTCGAAGTTGTAAACATCTCCGGCGTAACGCAGCTATCTCCTCTGTCCGCTAGTACACTGGATCTCTGTTTCTGTTGGCACCTCTTGTTCGGGGAATTGAGGAGTCGCAGGCGAGCCGAATTGGTTGCATCGTGGCTTCAGCCTTGGTTTCAGCAGGTCCTTCTACTTGCAGCACAGCATCTGCCCCTTCCTCGATCGCTCCCTTTAAAACATCCGCGTTAAGTCTGTTTAGGTTTCACCTTGGAGCCCGTGGTTGGTGACGTAGGTTTAGGACTAGTTGGTTTTCCTCCAGGTCGAAAACGATATACTGGTGGTCGCTACGATATACTGGTGGTTGCGAAAGCGGTGCCCGTCGCAAAGGTAACATATGGAATAGTGCCTCTGTGTCCTGGTCTCCTGAAGGTGGGGGTGTTTCCGACGTTAGCTACGTATAGTCCACGTCTCGCGGCCATCTCGAGTATTTGCCTTCCTCGAGAGTCTCTAGTTGGCATTCCCCGTTCTTGACCTCTGGCGTTGAAATCTCCTGCGGCTAGAACATCTACACCAGTCTCATTCAGAAAATCCTCCAAATCCTCCAGATTTTTGCGAAATTCTTCGATCCTGTCATTTGGGCTTAAATATATGCTTACTATTGTAAGTTTTCCAGTTTTGACCCAGACAAAGCCTCTTTCTGCCCCTTTTCTATCAATTTGGAATTTTGTTGTGTCTGTGATCCAAATGGCAGCAATGTTAGGTGGATCTGAGAACCAGTTTTGTCCGTCCTTATCGCGGTATTGTTCACTTACGATAACAATGCCAGCTCGAAGTTCCGAGATAAGTTTTGTCAGAAGGCTGTCTGCCGTTAGACTTCTGTGGACATTCGCCTGGAGGATTAAAGCCATTTTGAGGAGGCCTTTTTCGCCTCTTCATGTGCTTTCTTGATCACTTGACAGCTTCCGGTACGTGGTTTATAGATGATGTTGTTTCCAATTCCACACAGAGGCAGCACTTAAGCTGGTTTTTGCAGTCCTTCTTTTTATGACCCTTTTCCCCGCATTGGATGCATAGTCCTTGCCCCTTTCTGTCCGGATTTGGACTGGACGACTGTTTGTGTCCATATCCGAAACATTTGAAGCAGCGTAAAACTTCGGTTCTTTGTCTGATTTGGCAGTGTCTCCAGCCAATTTTAATTGTGCTGGCCCTCAGCATTTCTTCGGCGGCTTGAGCATTTACCCTAATAATGGCCATCTTCAGGGATCTGTTGTTTTTACTAGTGATCCCTATTTCCAGCTCTGTTATGAGGTCGGTAAATTTTTTGCGGATTGCTTCCTGGACCTCTTCTACCGTGGTAAGTTCGTCAAGGTCCTTAATCTCGAGTGAGATCATATTTTGGAGGTTTTTGACAACGGCTTTTTCTCCCAGAATTTCCTTTAGGCAGTTTCCAAAGGCTGTCTTGTTTTTTGTTTTCGCCCCAAGCTCTACCAAGACCTCCCCTTTTTGGTTTTGCGAATCCTTTTGACAACTGTTTCTGTCGCGTATGGATTTGCCTTATTCCGGATTTCTCTCTAGATGCCGGAGTAGGTTTCCTCGCCCATCGGCTTGATAAGAATAGCTCCCAGGTTTTGTTTCCGTCTAGGCTTTTTCTTTCTCCTCTTCTTCTGTTTTCCGCTTGCTTTGGTAGTTGGGTTACCTTTATTCTTGTTCGTCTTATCAGGTAACGTTCCCTTGGCAGCTTCTGTGTCCTTTCCTCGGAGGGTTGATATATTCTTTTCCATATTAGCAGGTAGAGTTCACTTGGCAGCGTCTGTGACCTTTCCTTTGAGGGTTGCTTGGGCGTAGGTCTCTTCACCGGGGATGACTTCGTCGGTTAGTGTGTTTACTTGTCTGTCCTCCGTCTACGCGGCTTGTGAAATCTTTCTCGTTTTTTTTTCGGAATCCTTTTGGAATCTTTTCGGTGGTCTTTTGGTGGTTCCCGGTTCTGCAGGGTTTTTATGAACTTTCTTCTGACCGGCTTCCACCCTCTGCTGTGGGGCTTCTTAGCTCGTGGTGGACGATTTTGAGCAGCAAACATCGGTCTTGTTTTTTTCTCTTTTTGAGCATTTTATTTTGTCAAGAGACTCCCCCAATTACGCTATGTCGTCTTTAATAATAATTAAATGGAGCAACACTGAACTCCAAGCGATGCAAAGAAAGATTAGGACCATGCTCACATCTTATAAGCTGCATTATCCGAAGTCGTGCTGCGAGAGAATGATAACATCTAGGAGGGAGGGGGGAAGAGGTCTCATAGACATGCAGGCGTTACATGACAACCAAATCCAGTCACTTTGTAGTTATTTCAACCTAAAAGATGCAAGGTCAGGACTCGTAAAAGTGATAAACGAGATAGACAAGAACTTAACACCCTTGAACCTAAGCGGTGACTTCGAGAGACGAGCAATAAGTAGGGATGATAGGGAACGCTTGTGGGCAATCAAAGCGATACACGGCCGGTACTACGGGGCAGTTAATAGCGATAATGTTGACAAGTTAATTTCACACAGATGGTTATCAAAGGGTGAACTGTATGCCAAAACTGAAGTGTTTATGATTGCTATCTAAAACCGAGTGATCCCTACCAAGAACTATCGGGTGATTTTTTAAGAGCTTGAGAATTTTTTTAAAAAAAAAACGCATAAAATTTGCAAAATCTCATCGATTCTTTATTTGAAACGTTAGATTGGTCCATGACATTTACTTTTTGAAGATAATTTCATTTAAATGTTGACCGCGGCTGCGTCTTAGGTGGTCCATTCGGAAAGTCCAATTTTGGGTAACTTTTTCGAGCATTTCGGCCGGAATAGCCCGAATTTCTTCGGAAATGTTGTCTTCCAAAGCTGGAATAGTTGCTGGCTTATTTGTGTAGACTTTAGACTTGACGTAGTCCCACAAAAAATAGTCTAAAGGCGTCAAATCGCATGATCTTGGTGGCCAACTTACCGGTCCATTCCTTGAGATGAATTGTTCTCCGAAGTTTTCCCTCAAAATGGCCATAGAATCGCGAGCTGTGTGGCATGTAGCGCCATCTTGTTGAAACCACATGTCAACCAAGTTCAGTTCTTCCATTTTTGGCAACAAAAAGTTTGTTAGCATTGAACGATAGCGATCGCCATTCACCGTAACGTTGCGTCCAACAGCATCTTTGAAAAAATACGGTCCAATGATTCCACCAGCGTACAAACCACACCAAACAGTGCATTTTTCGGGATGCATGGGCAGTTCTTGAACGGCTTCTGGTTGCTCTTCACTCCAAATGCGGCAATTTTGCTTATTTACGTAGCCATTCAACCAGAAATGAGCCTCATCGCTGAACAAAATTTGTCGATAAAAAAGCGCGAAACACATTTCGAACCGAACACTGATTTTGGTAATAAAATTCAATGATTTGCAAGCGTTGCTCGTTAGTAAGTCTATTCATGATGAAATGTCAAAGCATACTGAGCATCTTTCTCTTTGACACCATGTCTGAAATCCCGCTTGATCTGTCAAATACTAATGCATGAAAATCCTAACCTCAAAAAAATCACCCATTATAAGAAGCATGTTGTGAAGGATCATCATTGTACATCCTAATCCCCATCATAACCATCATCGGCGTATCATCATCATAATCATCAGTAACAGCAGCATTAGCAGCAGCAGCAGCAACAGCAGTAGCAGCAGTCGCAGCAGCAGCAGTAGCAGTACCCTCAATTTTTTTCCCAGTGAAAGTGAAAAGTGTCTCAGTGTCCCTCAATATACCCCATATACATATGTACTAACCTACTTACAACTTATCCCCCTGAATTTTTTTTTTGTTGTAATCCCTAATCCAAGTGTGTGAATTCGTGTCGTAATAAGAAGTTTGTGTATAATTATAAGGTTTTGAAAAGAAAAGAAAAGAAAAGAAAAGACATACATTTAAATAAAAAAAGAAAAAAAGGGAATAATAAAGAAAACTAGTGATTAAGTGTGAATAATAGAAAAGAAAAGATTAAACCAAAAAAATATATATTATTTTTATAGCAAAAAGGTTCCCTTTGTTGTGTGTAGTACCCAGGAGTCCTGAGTCCTCGAACAACGGATCTCACAATCCATGGCTCTTAAATCAGGACAATGTGGGTCAGGAAGTGGGGCCGATCCCGAGTGTTGGAGATTAATCTGTACTTACTGCAGCATTTTGGCTACAATTAGGCAGATTACCCTCCACCACGGTTTTGTTCTGATCCTCTGAGTCTGAGGATGAACCCAAGAGTTCGTCCTCGCTCAGAAGAATCATGTTTAGGTCGTCCTCAGTCTCCATTAAGAATGGAATGTTTTTTTGATTGGAGAGGGCATGGGTGCATCGTCACCCTTTGTTGGGAGAAAAGACGATGCACGTCCCAGGCCCACCAACCGCGAGTTCACATTCGGTAGTTGTAGGAGGCCTGCTATCCGCGATAACCTCACCTTTTTTGTATATTCGAATTTTGATGGATTCGATACCATAATTTATAGAGCCATTGATCAAGGCTAGAGGAGCCAAGGATTCTTTATTGAGTACCACAATGGCACTCCTATAAAGACCCTTCACTTCCTCTAGCTTGGCGATCTTCCAGTTATGCGTCGGCAGGGATGGATTACAAACTTTGATCTTTTCTTTTCTCCTCGATACCAGGAAGTTCGATTGGAACTCAAATGCCGGCTCTAGGTCTGCTAGGAATGTCTTCCTTAGCGACAACCTCGAGCTTCGCACCTAGCCAAACTTCACCTAACCGGCTGACAGCGAGTTTGTATAAGTCACAAGACCTCTGATCGCCACAAACCATGAGTTTGACATGACCCTGATTCCAATCATCATCGCTTATGAAAGGAGCTTAACCTTGACCAGCTGCCAACGATCAGCCGATATTGTGCCATCATCATCGCTCCTGTTAATGACCGCAACCAAGACTTTGCCCTTCGTGACGTCACTGAAACTGGCTTGTTTCCTGATGGGATTGGGGGGAGTGCTGGTATTGTGCGCACGAAGCTGTTTTGGTGTCGGTATGGCCCCCTCAAGAGACCTTTCACGTTAAGACGTGGAGTCTTTACTGGTCCTTGTTGCAGCAAGAACACTGTTTGCCCATTCAACGCGAGCGGTTTGCTGCGGTGTCCTTTTAACCTCCAATGATGCACCAGAGGCCTTTAGGATTCTCGCAGCTTGCCGCCTTTGTTTGTATAGGTTTTTCGAGAGTTTCCCTTTCCATTTGTGAATGTACTCTCAGTAGTAGTGGTAGGGCCATTATTCACAACCCTGCCACTACTGGAATTTGGTATCGCTACCTTCCTACTCTCGTTGCTGCCAACAGCAGAGGAGGGTCCATGGATTGCCACTACTCCCTTCTTTGTGTTGGCCGCAGGAGATACGGCAACAGGCTATGACGCCAAACTGCCGCCCGGTCTTGAAAAGATACCGGTCTCATAATTCTTTTCTTTTTTGTTTGTTTTCATCTTTGGTCCCACGAGTTGCGAAGAAAGAGAGGTCCGTCTGTACAGAGATCCGCATATACAGATAAGGCTAGTTAATCCGGAGGTCGCCAGGTATCCGGATATTCCGCTAGAGACTGAGCTATTTTTTGTATTGGGCCCCCAGCCAGGCTGATCATCGGCCGGGTCCTTTATCACCTTAGATCCACCCCAATAAAGATAAGAGGTGGTTGGAAAGGAAGAGATAAGGTAAGGAAGGAGTCAGTTGAAGTTAAGAACATCATTCTGATATGTAAGGAAATGATTAGGATCGGTAAACAGCAATTGAGCTAGGTTACCTAGGGTGGGAAGGAGCACCAGAGAGAGGATTGCTGTCTAGATTTTTCGCCATTGCAACGTGGGAGGTGGGATGGGAATGGGTGACAAAAGCGTTGGCTTGTTTGCCTTGTTTATGTGGGAAGGGGTGATGATTCTGAAAAGGTAGAGGGATAAGAACGTCCTTTACTTTCAGGACTTATCTGGAGAAAATTCTTTAGAATCATTGACCTTACTCAGCTTCTACAATTCGACAAGTTCGACGTTCAAAGTAGAAGCTTGTATCAATACTTGCCCTTAAATGGATATCAATCATTCTTTCTAAGGTCTTAAGAAGAAATGATGATAGACTTATAGGTCGTAGATCTTTAGGATTGACTTGCGAGCATTTACCTCCTGTGGGTATAAAAACAACTTTAACTGCTCTCCATGCCGAGGGAATATGGACCATGTAAAGACAGATGGTAAAATTGCCCCAAGGATTGGTGCAATAATGTCTGATGCTTTTTGTAGTTAGGCTTATGTATGTATATTATCCCATCTGGTCCCGCAGATTTTAAATGGTTCGAAGCTGCTGAGTGCCCTTTTTAGCTTGTCCCTTGTGATCAGACCTTGTGGATATGTTGAAATTTGAGCGAATATGATTGTTGCAAGTTTCGGTTAGAGAACTACCAGGAAAGTTAGTATCCAGTAATAAATTCAGCGATTTTTCACTTGAATTTGTCTAAAAGTCGTCTGCAATGTTCAGACAGCTTAGCATCGCTGGATTAGTTAAGAGAATTTGCCGTGACTTGAAGGCTTCAGAAGTTTCTTCTATAGTGCCACAGAAGGATGGGCAGGAAGATCACTTAGATTTCCTTAGTGCTTTCTTATAAATTCTAGATAGTCTAGTTATAAATTCTAGATAGTAGCCCAGTCAGTTTTCCTAGGGTTTTCATCCACATTGATATTTAACTGGATATATCTATGATCAGAGAACGAGTGTTCTTTGGATACTTTCCAGTCCAAGATCATATGGTGAATAGTATCAGAGACAAGAGTTATATCTAGGACTTTTTGTCGAATTTTAGTAATAAAGGTTAGTTCATTTCCAACAGTACTTACTAAGAGGTTAGTACCAAGAATATAATCAAAATCAGACTCACTTCTGTCGTTCATATCTGTACTCCCCCATACAGTGTGATTAGCGTTAACATCGCTCCTAATAATTAGGCAAATCTTCTGCCGTTCCGCTTCAGTGATGATTCTCTCAAGGGCATTACCAGGGAGAGGGCCAAGGTGGTCATGTCAAAGAGACCCCAACACTAGCCAGTATATTCCTTTGGTTGTTGCCAGCCTAGCTACGGTGGTATCTCTATCACTGAAGTTATGGAGTTTAAATACATTTATGCTACTCACTCACTTATATGCAAGACCTAGGTTCACTTTTATCTATCTCATACATTGTGTAGTACCCTTTATGGAGTGTGGGAGATTAATCTGTACTAACTGCAGGGTTTTGGCTACAATTAGGCAGATCAACCTCCACATGGTCTTGTTTTGATCTTTTGAGTCTAAGGATGAACCCAAGAGTTCGATAGGCTTTACAAAAGTATAAAACTTCGATGATATCTCAATTAAGACTTGAGAATAACTTTTTAAGGACATTCCCAGACAGTACTGTTATATGGAAAGATCAAATAAAAAAAAAAACAAAGACAAGACCTTGCTTGAAGCACATATGTACAAATTAACTATTTACAAGGAACTTATGTTATGTAAGCAAGTTTTTAAACCCGTTATGATACCCACATAAATCATAGGATGTAAATTTCGAATAAGGACTTGATAACTTTATTTTTAAATAAAACGCAAAGCATTTGACTTACTTCAGAAACTTTATTATCGGTTTGAACTACAATCAAAACATTTCGGTTATATGAACGGTCATCTCAGGTTCGTTTGCAGCTTACTGTCATAAACCGATGATTTATGTACATAGAAAAAAGTCTAAAAGCATTGACTGACACGCTCAAGCTTACTCTTCAATTAATCCATTATAAGGCGTGCAGTGTGGCTTTTCGACCATAATTGAATGTCTTCAATGTGTCCTAAAAATAATCGGTAATCATGGGGCGATAATGCTTTCATTCACATTAACGCAACGATCGTTAAACAGTTTTATACCGAATCATAGTTTTATCCTTCCGCTGGACGATTGTGGTTGTGTATACGCTTGAACAATGCTGGGAACAATGGGAACAATGGGAAGATGCCGATTTTGCCAAAAAAATCATCTTTTCAGATGAAGCTCATTTTGATCTTGGCGGGTATGTAAACAAGCAAAATTGTCGCATTTGGGGCACAGGCAACCCGCACGCATGCATTGAAAAGCCGATACACCCAAAACGAGTCACTGTTTAGTGCGGATTTTGGTCCAGAGGCATAATTGGGCCATTTATCATCTTAACCTTCCTCTACATTACGGCAAAAATCGCTGCAATCGTGTCATGGCGTCCATTTATACCCTAACGTTTTCCGATAAATTTGTTTGCATATCTATGCTATATTTTATTCAGTTTTGATTTTTTTAACTTATTTATGAATGGTTTTCAAACATTTATCAGATAAATAAAGTTAAAATTAAAATATAAACTTATTCTTTTAGGTAATTTGAAATTATATTCTTAAATTTGTTTGACTTCAAAACTGGCAGATGATGCCATAATTTTAAAATTTCTCGCAGATCTATGTATGTATCTTTGATGAGGATTTCCGATTTGCCCTAATTAATAACCTTTGTTTAAATGTACAATATGGTGATTTCGTTGAAGCCATCATATTTCAATGCCCGGGTGCAACCATACAATTGATAACTTCTTCAAACCGGTGGACTTGACCTTGAAGTTGCTCAATAAAAAATTTGCACCATCTTAGGAAAAATCCGCGAAAACAAAAGATACGTACTACGACATGCTGTAGTAAAGGAATTTTTTAATGACAGGAAACTCACTTACATATGTTTCAAATCCAAACAAACAAGTTTGGTAGTGATGATACTGGACTACAACAAAAACAAATGTCGGCGGTGTTTTTTTGATCATATCGATTTTATTTATTTCTGCACACATCAAACACAACGCTGCTATAGATGGTTGTATTTTACAACTTACTTGACGTAGCAGCATTAGCGACTGTCGTTATTTTCCCAACCCACCAAGGAAAAACAAAAATTTATTTAAAAACGAAAAAAATTCAAACAATTCTGGAGAAGGTCAGTGATCATAATAACACACACAATTAATAGAAAATTAAATTTCGTTCTCTGATAATTAATTCCAATCAAATTCTGGGGTAAATTTGGACCCCATGACGTAAAGGAGGGTTAATGTTCACTGTGTTACTTATAATTCCATCCAAGAAGTAATCAGATCCAGTTAATAAGTTAAAGCCTTACCTCAAGTATCCACACATTTTTTCTACATCGTCACATAGTACGGCTTTCATTTTTTAATGAAGAAAAGAATTGTTCCACATACGCCACAGTACACATTTCTTATCAGACGATTTAAAAACTAAAAAAGAATTATATGATGCAGTTTTTAGATTGCATCACCTTTTAAAACATCAACACAACTTCTTCAACTGCTTTATTTACTTTGCTTATAGAGTATTTGTTTATCCATAACTACTCTAAAATTGATTTTGTACACACTACAGAACTTTCCCCACTCCTCTTCCCATCCCATCCAATTCCACTTTCTTCAAGACTTTTGAGTGAAATTCAATATTTATCTACATCGTTGATGTTATCTAGCATAGCTAGCAAGCAAAAATGTGAAAATGTTTGATGCGAGGGAAACGAAACAATTTCTCCCGCATCTACTTAAGTTATACTCTGTTCTTAAATGCGATTGAACGGTTTTTCGATTTTTCACACTATATAGCGTTTATGTCATTTGATAGAGTGATGCCTTGGCAGCAGTAAAGCTGCTGCAGAATATGCACTGCACATCGTCCTTATTTATCATATTGTATCCACTTCCTTGTGTAATAGCTACAAATATGTACAACATATATGTACGTATATGCAGAATGGATGAAGAAACAATGAAAATGTCCTTACAGCTTGGTATAGCGAGCTTGGTACCAGTATCTACCTAATGCTATGCTATATAAGGCTTCCGTGTTGTTATTTTCGTGAACATACCGTAAACCGTTGCTGTTGGTGTTGGCATTGCGAGTGCCAGTGATGTGAATTCGATTTAAGCCCTATTTTGAATCCTTTCAACCTTTATTGAAGGCTAAAGAATGGAATGTTATAAGACGAGCATATTCTCTGCTGTATGTTTGTAAGTATTCTTTTTACTTCGCTTTTATTTTATTTTGATGGAATTGACTTAGAGGATAACAATTTGAACATACCGTATACCTACCCCCTTCTTCCAATTTGTTTCTTTTTCTTATCTCCTTTTTTTCGTTCCCTGCGTGTGTAAGTTGGTGTGTTGTTTATGTGTATGTATATGTGTTGACTTTCTTCTTTTTATGCAGTTCGATGGAAAATTTGCTAATGGAAAACAGTCGTTGCACTCAGAAAAAGGATTACTTGAGGATTAGATTTATAGTATGTGTCGACTATAAAAGAGGGTACCGAAGACAGAGTCTATACATTCTGATTGAAGCAAAATGCCACTGAAGATGAATGGATTGCAAAAATGCTGATAAATATTTTATTATCAAATCCTGTTCCCAATATATGAACTTAAGAAAAGTTAAGATATAAAAATATACAAAGAAGCGGAAGCTTTAATGGAAAAAAAAAACTTTAATGAATTCACTTGAAGGTGTCTTTGGATTTGTTCCAATAGTTGTTTTAAAATCGAATCAGTATTGCATTTTAAATATTTAGGGGTTTTAATTGATTCAAATTTGAACTGGAAGGAACATACTCGCACTTTAAAATCGCATATGATGTTGGTTTCTCGGAAAATGTATCTTATAAAACCATTTTGCTCAAAAAAAGTATTAAAATGTATTTATAACGGTCTTGCACAGTCAAAACTTCAATATGGTATAACCAGTTGGTGTGGGTGCTATGCTAATAATTTTAGACCTCTATTGATAGCACAAAAACACTTGATAAGAATTATTTCTAACAAAAATCGATTAGCTTCAAGTTGGCCCCTATACAAGGAATTGCAAATTCTACCACTGAGACATCTCTATGTTTTTAAAGTACTCAAAGAATTTTTTAAACAAAGTGGCAACATCCCCAGTAGAAACTCAGAAATTTATGATCTACGCACAAACAGCTTGCACCTAATGAATGAACCTTTCACTCGTAGAACACATTTTTCACTTTTTTACATTGCTACAGCACCTAAATTTTTCAATAAACTGCCTGTTTTTATCAGAAACACTACCCGGTTGAGTTCTTTTTTGAAAAAAGTCAAAGACTGGCTATTCACTGTTGAAACTGAGCATATTGAATCCATTTTAAGAATCCCAAATTAATTATCAGCACAAAATAACAATAATTAATTTACCTTTTGAAATTGTTAAGTTAATTTTTTTCTATTTCTTCCTACGTTTTTTGATTTTTTCTTCATTTTTATCTTTCTTCTTCATTTTTATCTTTTAATTCTACTTTTGTATCTTAAATTAAATAATTGTATAAAGATTAAAATATTGTGTTCATTTATTATAATTATAATAACGAATTTACTTTGTACTGATTGTCACCCCACATCAGACCTTTATTGAAATTATTTATTGAAACGTGTCATTCAACACTAACTTAATAAGTTAAAGAATGATTACTATTTTTTACTTCATTCAATTTAATTTAATTTGTATAATTGTATCTAGCTTTAAGTAATTTATATGAATGAATAAAAAACAAAATGAAATGAAAAAAAAAAAATGTCTTAGATGTAGTGTTTTTTTTTGTCCACTCGTTTAATAGGGTAGAACGAATATAGTCGAGGATTTCAACTTTTTAAGCTACATCCTCATCTTTGTGTAGATAATTGAACCTATAGCTTTTCCTATGTTTTGCCTTCCATGAAAACATAAACAAATATCGGATAAACTAATTTCTATTTAAAAAAAGCCAAGCATCTTAACTAGGACTGACATTTTGAGGGTTTGGTAGAGAAGAATTTGGAACTTGTTTAGTTTGAAAACCCAAAGTAGCATCGCACTTCTAGGGTAGTTTCTCTTAGCTTGAAGTTACTGCTATCAAAAGTGATGTTTATTTTGTTGAAAGCACGTTTTTGTTCTTTAATCGGCGCATTTGTCGAAGGGACTCTATAATGGCTAATTAGGAGTGGTCAATAAATGTCTATGTTCCATTTATAGTTAAAACGATCTGATCAAGACAATTCCTTCAGTATATTCAGGTCATACAATTCCTCCAAGGGGGGTATTCAGCTTCATTGGGAGAGATGTACATATATGTATATTAAAAAAAAAGTGCAACTATACAGCTCGTTGACGAAGCTGTAACCACGGCTGCGCAGCTGGACTGGGTTCTTTTGGAAGAATTTTTTATATAAATGTTATAAATATAATAAAATGTTGGTCGATTTATAAAATCAAACAAATTGCTACAATTTGGAAATATTTTATTGCAAGTACCTACAGTGGGGTACGTTGCAATGAAAATGGGCGCCAGGAATTTTTTTTTAAAAACCGAAAAAGAAAATTCCAAAACTCTGCGATGAGTGAAGCGAAGATAAAAGATAACACAACGACCGTTTGGTTTTTAAATTTATTATTTATTTTTGGGAAACCGTGGGATTGAAGATCTCTGGATTAAAACCCAAAATGTTCTCCAAACAAAAGTTCACAAATTACAAAAAAATTGAAATTTAAGTTAAATAAAGAAAAAAAATGGCAAAAGAAAATGGGCTTTTAACACCGGACGCTACCCGATATAATAAAGGGTGTCCCAAAATTAACGCAAGATTTGAATTAAATAGAAAACACCGTTTTTAGTCTTTTGATAGTTATATTTTTATTGACTCGTAAAGTACATAGGATAGGGTTATGTATGGAATAACACATCGGACAAATGGCCTCCACGGCTTTGCATGCACATGCGCACTCTTTTGTTGAAATTTTCCATGACCATTCTGCATAAATGTGGCTGAATTTCGTTGATGCGGCCCAATTATGCCTCCAGCCCAAAATCCACACCATACAGTCACGCGTTGTGGATGCATTTGTTTTTCGACAATCACATGTGGGTTCTCCGAACCCCAAATGCGGCAATTTTGGCGATTGACAAAGCCATCAAGATGAAAATGTGCTTCATCGCTTAGGATGATTTTGCTCGAAAAATCAGGGTCCATTTGTTGATGTTTAATAATCCATTCAACGAACTCTCTTCTTTGTCCATGGTCATTAGGCTTCAATTGTTGTGTTAATTGAATTTTGTAAGCATGAAGACACAGATCTTTGGTGAGTATACGCTGTAGAGAGGTTCTTGAAATTTGCAATTCTTGTCCACGACGTCGAATTGAGGTTCCTGGATTGTCAGCAACACTCTCACGCACTGCTTCGACATTCACATTTGAACGGCTTGTTTTTGGACGACCAGTGTGCTTGGCGTCTCCAACGGATCCAGTCTCCATGAATTTTTCAATTAATCTCTTCACAGTTGACGAAGTTAAAACACTATTCCGACCATATTTTGTATGAAATTTTCGAACTGCAGCCGCCAAGCTTTCACTATTTTTGAAATATTCTTTAATAATGAAGACACGTTGTTCTCTCGTGTAACGCTCCATTTTTAATAACCCTATACTGTTAGCTGTCAAATTGCTTTTTTTTAGGGTTGCCAACACTTCACTGCACAAATGGCGGCAAATTCAAATCTTGCGTTAATTTTGGGACACCCTTTATATACATATACATATATTTAAAAAAAAAAAAAAACAAAGGGATAAAGAAATGAACTGCTTAGCTTTTGTTTCCTGCCTATTTTCCTCTTATCCACAATCCTCACACCTCACACCTCGATCCTCGAATCTTAGTTTTCCTCCTAATTTCCTCGATTTCCCGATTTTCTATGCTTCTTCTCAATCTTTCTTTTCTTCTTAAAACAATTCCTCGAACTTTTTATTTCTTTAACTTCTGGCTTGCTAGCCTGTCTCAAGAGTGCCTTCCAAGCTAATGCAAAACTACCTTCTTCCTCCATCGACTATTCAAGTCACAAACACATTCATTCAACAGAAGCATTCGTTTTCGTGATTGTCGGTCACGGTATCACGGCTTCCTGGAAGCTTAACGCTCATCAGGAAAGCCATATATCGATATCGATATCGATCACCTGCTTTTGTTGCTTTTGCAAAATATAGGGTAGGTACACCTGTGGCTGATGAAACCATGGTTGCCCTCAACTTTGCCGATATTTTGCAGCCACAACGATGGAAAAAGAAAACGGCCGAAGGCTGAATTTTGTTGCGGTAAAATTTACCGTAACAAATCCCACTTTTACCTCGCAAGAAATGTGTTTACTTTTCAAGAAAAACAAACCATTTCTTAAGGCTCAGCCAGGGGTAGACAACAACAACATAGGGTTAGCATCATTACATTTAAAAGAGAAAAAAATCATTAGTGTGGCAAATTAAAATTAAACAAAAATGACCATGGACAACCAAAAAAAAAATTCTACTACAAAAAAGGGACTTGGCTCAATAATCAACAAACGGTTTTAAATCTACGTGCCTCGCTCCTTGCCGCGATCATCTATTTAGAGGTATGTCTAAGGTGACATCCTCTTCCTGACCTTAAAAGGTCCTACAAATTTGGTCGCCAATTTGCTGCATCGGACAGCGCGAAGTTCCTACGCCAAACGAGATCACCGGGTGGTATTGCGCGTCCCTTCTACGTAAATTATAAGTCTTATCAGCCTTCTTTACCGCTGCTTCCAACTTCCTATCTATCTCCTCTCTCAGTTTCCGAAACTGCCTATCAATTTTCTACTATCTGGGTCCCTACCGCTATGCCTAATTCCTACATCATGACCACTAGTCACCATATTCCTAACGAAATTTACGAAGTAAGTATGGCGACACACCTAACACCTCATGTTGCGAAGTTCGGATTGCACAGGCCACTTTTACCAGTTGCGAATCCCAGCTCCGCGGGTTTTCCGAAACATACGCCCGGAGCGTAGTCTTGATAATATGCGGATGATAATTCGCCGTAAAACGAAGTTGTGACCCGTACGCTTCGCTAAGCGTTTTCAGTTCCTTTCCACTGAACTGGGGACCGTTGTCACATACGATACACTTAGGAATCCCGAAAAGAAGAAATACGTTTTCTTCCAACTCCCGACATACCGCTTTCGCCGTTGCGGACCGTAACGCGAACAACAAGGGAATTTAGTGAAATAGTCGACGACCGTTAAAATATATACGAATTCCCGCGACGATTTTGGTAACGGACCCACCAAGTCCACGCAAATCATTTCCCACGGTTGGGAATTGCCTACTCGTTCGGTAGTTAGACCAGCTGGTTTTTCGTTCACCGGTTTCACCCTTGGACAAATTTTACAGTTCCTAACATATCTCGTAATATCACTCCTTATTTTGGGCCAGTAATATCTTTCTGCTATCCTGAAAGTGGAGCATCATTGCACTCGTTAACGATTCTCGTCCTATCATTTTTCTACCACTAACTTCCACTCCTCACCATTATTATGAACGACTATATGATTCAACCTTACAGATTTATAGAGCGGCTCAATCTCAACTCGCCAAGATGGGTATTCTAATGGGCTCTTTTCTACCTGTGATTTTATTTTAATTACCCAAGGATCCGAATCCGCCTCAGAGACACCAGCTACTTCTGGAACTCCTCGCGACAACATATCAGGAACGACATATTCTTTGCCCTTTCGATGAATGGTTTTGAAATTAAATTGTTAGAGCCGAATGGCCCAACGAGCTAATCTACCCTGCGGTTCCTTAAGGTTGCTTAGACATACCAATTCAATCGCCCAAACGACCGCTAAACATTCCTTTTCGGTCGTAGAGTAGTTCCTTTCATTCCTATTCAATGACTGACTTAAATAACAAATGGCTTTTTCGCCATCCTCAAACTCCTGAGATAATACGGCCCCTATGCCATAGTCCGACGAATCTGTTTGTACAACAAACGACCTTGAAAAATCCGGACATGTTAGAATCGGTGTCGTAATAAAACACTCTTTGGCTTTCCTAAAACTTTCCTCACATTCTTGTGTCCACTCAAATTTCTTACCTTTCTTTAAGAGATCGGTAAGAGGCCTAACTAAAATTGCAAAATTTGGTACAAACCTACGGTACCACGAAATTGTCCCTACGAAACTCCTAATTTCCTTCACATTTTTCGGTGCAGAAATCCTAATCACTTTTTCTGGGTAACCTAGAAATTTTAAAGAAGGCCTAAAAAAATTACTCTTTTCGCTACCTACTTTTAACCCAGCTTCTCCTAACCTTTAAAAACTTCTCTTAAAATTTCTAAGTACCTATAGAAAGAATCGGTGACGATGATAATGTCATCCAAGTACACTAAGACGAATGGTTCTAGATCAGGACCCAGAACATCGCCAATAACTAGATAAGCTAAAATATGTATTTACATAAATCATTAAACCATAATTACTCCGAAAAAATGTTACCGCACCTTTACAATGTTTTTGGGGATGTTCGAAACTCGAACAACAAAAAAAAAAAGAGTAAAAGATTTTCACCATGCTTACCTACACCTGACTGACTTCGATCTCTATTTTCCGGTTTCGATCATCATTCTTTTCTACACCATACGCCACCGCGATCGGTTATAGTTTTCCATCCAAATAAAAAAGTAACTGTACCAATTAGTTAAAATTTTAACTCAAGCTAAAAGCTTAAGAAAGAAAGTGAAATCACTTTTATACCTAAAGTGGTATATATTATATTAAATTCATTTGTGGAGTTTAAATACCTTTTAACTACATCACCATAGTCACCAGGTCACTTGCGCTTGTTCTAGTTGATATAGACATAAACCTCTGCCAGATCTCAATAAGAAAATCAAAGCTCATTGCGTTCAAGGCTAACTTCTCTTAGCCACATCGATAAGCCAGATCAATAAGCCAGATCAATAAGCCAGATCGATAGGTTTGCGACAAGACACCTCGGCCAAAGCACGAGGATCGATATTCTCATTGCTTATCACCAGCTCAGATTCGTCCAGCAAACAGGTGATGATAAGACCTCTGCTTGTCCCATTGCTTGTGCCACTACAGTGGGAAAGCACATGGTCAGATCACGACTAAAGTGAGCCCCTGCCATTCCACTACCGCTTGTGATAAATAGTACCTATACCTACATTCATCACATATATTTTAAGACCAATTTATAAAAGGAAGCTGATCTACTCTCCCGCATCAGCGTTCGCGCTATAACCACTGCCATTACCATCATCATTTTTAACCAACATAAATTAACCTAAAATACCTTTATTTGTTCATAATCATCATCTGAGTTATCATCAACAAAAAACTTAAATAATTTAATTAAAGTTAAAGTTCAATTTTTACATTAATAATATAACAAAAAAAAAACCTACAATTTAACAAGTGCTTGCACTTCACCAAATCAATAACTTTCCTAGATCGGACATCAACAAAGCTGCTGTGCACATCATCCTTGGAGAGCCGGTGAGTACAAAAAAAGTGTTTTTTATATATATACATTACATACATACATATATTGTGAATTTTGAAATTTGAATTGCATACCTACCGGTTAAATTGAACGTTCATCTACACTATACATTATAAGGTTAGATACATTTTTATAGTTTGAATCCAAAAAAAAGAGAATTTGTATCTGAAATCAGATCATCCCTTAATAGTCCGGGAGCTAGCAACGTTTGGAAAACAAGAATTTTAGGTCAGTCAATTTTTTGATATGTTGTCTTACTTGCTTTTTCGGTTATAGTCTGGGCAGTCTGGCTGGCGGTAGCGGTTGCGTTTAGGGGGGAGGGGCAATTTAAAAAAATTATTACTTAAAATGGGAAAAAAATAGTTAAACGGGGGGAGATCGACCCATCTCCCATAGTAAAAAAAAATGCTTATTTTTAACTGTTCTATACAAATCCGTCATTAAACTTTGTCGCCTAAGTTATCGTACTCTCCCCAAACTTTTTTTACTTAATTAATTTTTTATTTAAAAAGGTGGGAGTACGAGAGTGTATATATCAAATTTCTTTTGAGTGAAACAAAAACTTTTCTCTTTACTCAATATAAATATAAGGAAGTTGATTATTGAAGCAATTTTTTTGCTGTAGTTTAGTTTGCCTTGTACTTCTCACCACGCTTGCCAGTTTGGTCTTTTACGACCAAATTTGGTCATTATTTTCTCACTTGGTCGCATGGTCATTTTTTATTCCATTTGGTCCCTTTTTTAAGAAATTGAAAAAAATAACTCGACTCTATTCCTTTTATAATCTCAAAAATAAAATACATATGTACCTAAAGAATTTTGGGAAAAATTCAATTATCATAAAAACGCTTAAAATGAATATTGTTTTCAAAATTTAAGTTACAGAGTTCGTTTATAACTTGATGTTACTTCCTCACAGCTCAGCTGCTGCTCAGAGGAATTTTTTTGAATTAACTTTAATAAAAATGAAAGGCAGACTTAATTTGGGTACCATTAATAATGTAATGCTGGCCAAAGAGCGTCAAGATGACAAAAATAACCATAGCGTTCGGTCTGCCCAAACATTTTTTGAATTAATTTTATATGAATTTTATTTTGCGATAGTATTTGATCTCCTGACATAATGTTAACATATTATATAACTCAGAAACACCAAATTACACCCAGGGTTCCAATTTATTTTAGGAAAAATAATAAAAAGAGAATAACTTCAAACAGTTTAGCGAATATACATAGGTCTTGTTCAATGTCTGCACAAATTATCGGCATGAAATAAGTGAATCGGTAGTCTGAAGCAACGAGTACAAGTACCCCGCCCACCGACGAGCTGGTCAAATGGTGAAGCAAGCATGCCGGAACGTACTTTGTTGCTCTGACACTCATTTAACATCTCATGAGCTGACTCAGGGAATCCTGTGGTCTTGAGGAAGCTATGAGAGAAGCCTTTTACAACGTTTGGTTAAATGAGAACAGCTAAATCCGTTACATGGTACGAAAGGATTTAAGGATGTGAAGGAGCGAATCTATGGTACTGCGGCCGTGTTTGAAGGTAACCTTGTTTAGATTAAAGAGATTATGCTTTTCAATAAACCAAAGTAGTCTTTTGGGTATCATTTTTTCTAAAAGTTTTCTAGTGCAGGATAAAAGTGAAATTGGCCTGTAGATAGTCACAAAATACGTTTTTAACTTCAATTGGGACATTTTTGATCATCGGGTATGATATACGGTCGGAGCCGGGGGTTTTACCCTTTAAGCTAGGCATAAACGATGAACATGCTCATCGAACATGTTCGTTTGCGTTAGCTCACACACGACAAACACAAAGACAAACATTCATGTCGGGACGATTGTTCAAGAAAGAAGGATGTCTGAAAAACAAGCGCAAGTAGTTGCCCTCATGGCAATTTATTTATGTGAAAAAAATAAAAATATAACAAAAAACAAAAAAAGGTTGTGGATGAAAGACTGCCTTCAGAAACATTATATTCGTTCTCATGTTAATTTATTGAGAGACCTGGAGATAACATCACACGAAGATTTAAACAAAATTTTGCGAATGGAAACCAAAACGTATAGAGAACTTCTTTACAAAAATACACCTTCAATAATTAAAAAATATACTGTTATGAGAGACGCCATAACTCCTGATGAAAGGTTATCTGCAACTTTGGTATTCCTTGCCACTGGACAAAGCTACGAAGATCTCAAATTTCTGACCAATATTTCGGCACAATGCCTGGGAAAAATAATAATTGAAACGTGCGAAGCAATTAGTTCGGAATTAAAAGAGTTTATTAAAATAAGTAGGTGTGATGTATACTAGTACATTATGTATACATATTACATAAATGGTGCAGGGAATTAACTTCACCGACTTCACGGGAACTACCTTCACATGGGAACTAACTTCACCACTAGTGGGAATTAATTTAACCTTTTTTTGGTGAAGTTATTTCCCACTGAAGGTGGGAGATAATTTCACTTTTTTGTGGGAATCAATTTCACTTTCATGTGAAGTTAACATAAGTTGAAGTTGAAAAACGACAGATACTTGTTGCTCGATTGAAATTTTTGAAATTGGAGCCTAACACAAGTTTTTTTGAATTGATAGCACGGCGTACTAACAGCTAGGTATGTAAGGGGGGCATGCTGCCCCCCTGCAACCCCCCTGCTTGGGATCACTATAGGATTTGGGGTGGGTGCGAGTTTGGGTATATGCAAAGAACACGAATGCGTTGTGATTCTTTCATAACTGTGAGCCATACTTGCTTTTTTTTTGTTGGGAATTTCTTTGATTTTAGTGCTCAAATGCAAAAGTTCTTTGCATATACCCAAACTCGCACCCACCCCAAATCCTATAATGATCCCAAGCAGGGGGGTTGCAGGGGGGCAGCATGCCCCCCTTACATACCTAGCTGTTAGTACGCCGTGCTATCAATTCAAAAAAACTTTTTAGCAAAAGTAGCTATTCTAGACAATAAATCAACCATTTTGGTGCAGGGAATTAACTTCACGGGAACTACCTTCACATGGGAACTAACTTCACCACTAGTGGGAATTAATTTCACTTTTTTTTGGTGAAGTTATTTCCCACTGAAGGCGGGAAATAATTTCATCAGAAAATTGTGTGAAGTAACTTCCCACCTACGATTGAAATATCTGAAAAAATATCAAGCGTTGAATTGGTGACGTGAAATAGTACCAAATGAAATAACACCAAATTTCAAATTTGGCCTTATTTCGTTGTTCAAAACGAAATAAAACCAATTTGGCTTTATTTTGATTTATAAAAAGAAATAAGGCCAAAAAAATAATGCAAACAACGCCGAATTTTTAAAGTTCACTTTTTTACATACAAAACACGCAAAAATGGTTGATTTATTGTCTAGAATAGCTATTTTTGCTAAAAAGTTTTTTTGAATTGATAGCACGGCGTACTAACAGCTAGGTATGTAAGCAACCCCCCTGCTTGGGATCACTATAGGATTTGGGGTGGGTGCGAGTTTGGGTATATGCAAAGAACTTTTGCATTTGAGCACTAAAATCAAAGAAATTCCCAACAAAAAAAAGCAAGTATGGCTCACAGTTATGAAAGAATCACAACGCATTCGTGTTCGTTGCATATACCCAAACTCGCACCCACCCCAAATCCTATAGTGATCCCAAGCAGGGGGGTTGCAGGGGGGCAGCGTGCCCCCCCTTACATACCTAGCTGTTAGTACGCCGTGGTATCAATTCAAAAAAACTTGTTTTAGGCTCCAATTTCAAAAATTTCAATCGAGCAACAAGTATCTGTCATTTTTCAACTTCAACTTATGTTAACTTCACATGAAAGTGAAATTGATTCCCACAAAAAAGTGAAATTATCTCCCACCTTCAGTGGGAAATAACTTCACCAAAAAAAGTGAAATTAATTCCCACTAGTGGTGAAGTTAGTTCCCATGTGAAGGTAGTTCCCGTGAAGTTAATTCCCTGCACCACCATTTTTGCGTGTTTTGTATGTAAAAAAATGAACTTTAAAAATTCGGCGTTGTTTCCATTATTTTTTTGGCCTTATTTCTTTTTATAAATCAAAATAAAGCCAAATTGGTTTTATTTCGTTTTGAACAACGAAATAAGGCCAAATTTGAAATTTGGTGTTATTTCATTTGGTACTATTTCACGTCAACGCTTGATATTTTTTCAGATATTTCAATCGTAGGTGGGAAGTTACTTCACACAATTTTCTGATGAAATTATCTCCCGCCTTCAGTGGGAGATAACGTCACAAAAAAAAAGTGAAATTAATTCCCACTAGTGGTGAAGTTAGTTCCCATGTGAAGGTAGTTCCCGTGAAGTTAATTCCCTGCACCTACATGAATATTACATATAATTTCCTGAGTTTTCTTAATCAAAATCTTGATATTGTGGATCAATTAAAAGTTGCTAAATTGGTGACTGAATAAATTCATTGGGAATTATATTGATGTTGGGTTTGCTAGGTGATGGTGTTGAAGAAGAAAATTGTCCAGCTGAGTATGGAGAAACAGAGGGGCTGTATTGGATGTTCGGTGGTATGTAATGTAAAACTATTTGTCTTCGTGAGCTGATTGAACTCCATATGCGAAGGCTTCGTAGCTGGCCTTGAAGGATTGCATCATCAATTATCCGTTTGGCAAATAATTGTATCTCTGCGTCCATTTTTCGGAAACCAATTGCCCATGCTTCGCCATAAATCGAAGCTTCATCTGTTTCGGGCGTATTTTTTGAGTTCTCCAGAAAAGAAACCACTTTCTTTTGGTCTCGGTTCCTATGATAAGAAAAAATATTTATAAATAAATAAATAGGTAAATAATGCAAAAAAATATGCTAAACAATTATTTATTAATTTTAAATGCCAAATAATGCACAGGAGTGGAATGAAGTTGCGTGCGATTTTGAAAATAAATGGAATTTTAACCATTGCATTTCTGCTAACGTGGCACGTGAACATAGTTAAACCAAATAAATCTGGCTCTTAGCATTGTCATGTTGGCACTGGTGAATTATTGGGAATAGAGGTTGGTACGAGTATCAATGGACGAGTTTCAGATTCTGGTGTATTTGGACAGTCATAATTGAAATACAATAACGATGAAGGTCTTCTTAACCTGCCAGAACCAGAAAAACTTCCATTATCTGACGATGTGCTTTATTATGTCATAGTTGCATATGATGCGTTTCCTCTTTTGGGAAACTTTATGAAGCCATACAGTCGACATAATTTAACAAAACAGGAGCAAATTTTTAACTATAGGTTATCTCGAGCACGTCGAATAGTGGAAAATGCATTTGGAATTTTGGCTTACCATTTTAGAGTTCTACATACAACTATAAATTTAGCTCCTGACAAAGCTGCTATAATAACACTTACATGCTGTTATTTACATAATTTTTTGATAAAAAAAATGTGGCTTACTTGAATAAATACGAATGTAATAAAACTAAATAGTGGCAATATAACCATAAACGCAGCTAATATTTGCCACAAATTGTGTTCTTATTTTAACACTATTGGTTGTGTAGATTGGCAAGATAAATATGTATAAAATTTAAAATTGTATGAAATAAAAAAATAATTAAAAAATTTTACTTTTCTGTCTCATTATCGTACGTGTTGATACCATCAAGTTGAGTTTCTTGATCTCACAGAAAATCCATGTTATTAAAATACCATACATTTGCACATATGTATACTTCTTCGGGAATTGCTCCCGATTTTTCACTTCTCTTGATTTTGCTCAGCTCCCTTCTGTAGGAGGATCTAAGTGCGTTGTATTTTTTTACGATGTCCAAAGTAGCACTTTGGTCAACATCCTTGTATTTTTGTAACAGGTTTTCCCAAGCTTAGTTTTTTTTCAAATTTATTTGTATAGTTTTCGCTTTTGGCATCCCAGATAGCAACCAATTCCAAAAATTCCTCTATAAAAGTATGACTTACAGTAGCCATCTTCCGCAATGCTCACTCGACGACATTCATATGAGAAATGAGAATTTGTTCGCGATCATCGCCATACAAGACGAACATGACAGCTAATGAGCGGTTCGCATTCGCATACAAGCCCATACACGAGAAAACAAACAACGAAAATGAGCAGGTTCGCCGAACCTGTTCATCGTGTATGCCTAGCTTTACTGAGTCTAGATCTAGACTACTTTCAAGTTTAAGAAAATTAAATGGTAAATGGTAAATCCAGGTATTTTGCGGATGGAGATAGGCTATAAGTTGAAACGAACTGCTTTAACGCTACAAGTTTTGCCTCACAGAATTAGGAAGAAAAGTTTGAGTCATTGGAGTATGTGGACCAGCGATTGGCGAATTTTTCAGCAACTTGATTTAAATCCGTTACCGATTCGGAATTAGTATGCATAATTTTAATGGAGTGAAGCATGTAGTTTCCTGTTAGGCACTTGATATCTGCCCAGATCTTTTTACATGTCGTGTTGACATTAAGATTTGAAGCGAACTTTTGAAAGCTCTCGATATTAGAAACTTTGCCATTTTCTCGAAAAATAGCATTTGCTTTATTAATAATTAATAATTAATTAGATTTGTATCGTAAGGGTATTTTTTTAAAATGTTTATAGGTGCTGCTTCTTTTATCGAAGGATGGCAATCTGAGAATTCCACCAAGGAACTATGCTTTTTATTGGTTTGTTTTTTGTTTGTAGAATTTGCTGCAAATCGAAAGGCTTTGTTTATATTTGCTGCTTCTTGGTTGATATTTCTGGATAGTGGTTTTCGTTTGGAAAAGATTCCAGTCGGCGAGGTCAATTAGGAATTTTGGAGTTGGGTTAGAGTAGTTGTTATGACGTTTAAGATTAATGGCGGATATTATAGGAAAGTGGTCGCTTCCGTGGAGAAAGTCTAGGTAATATTTGCGGAGATGAAAATGTGAGATCTACGTACATATGTAAGCGTGTTATCTTGTCCCTTGCATTTGCAACAGGTGAGCCCCAGAGAGGATTCTAAGAATTATAGTCTTTAGTGAGCAATACAGGAGATTTTACAAATTTTATAATAACTTCTAAGTTGGATGATGAAAATGGTTCGATGGGATGGATAAAGAGAGATAATACTGTTAATTTTATATCGAGATCAATTTCAACAGCTATTCATGAGATATTTGATGATATATGTATGTATGTACATGATTTGAATTTTGTGTGGAACAGATTTATGTATCATAAGCCCTACACATTGTTTGGCTGCTGAGTTTGTTCTAAAATGGTGAAAACATGTTGCGTATTGTTTTGGAGCTTTAATATTTGTGCTGTCTAAGTCATGAGTTTCCTGAAGGGAAATAATATGAGGTCTATGTTCTTTTATTAAGAGCTCTAGCTCATGATAGTTATCAAGATATCCGTTAAGATTCCACTGGAGAATCTTTAGGATGGAATTTTTAGTAGCAGTTTGTATGTTGAGTGTTTCGACCTCTGAACGACAGAGTAGTTTTCTTTGGTACCGCAATGTTATGTTTATATGTCTCCACCATCATCGTCGTCGTTATTTTCTCAAATTTTGTCGTAATTTTGACTGATGTGATCCATGAATATCGGTGAGGCTGGGCTGTTTTAGTTGAGTGGAATGTTCTGTTTGTTATTAACTGTTGGTTTGAAGTGTTGTTTGTAAGTTTAATCGATTTTGGTAAGTTGAATTGTGAGGATAGGTTTGAGTGTGAATTAAAGTTTGAAGGGAGTGTGTTTGTTTCTACAGTGCTTATTGAAAAGAGGTTTGAAGCATTATTTTACATTTGAAAGGGAGTTTAGGTTTGACAAGAGTGAGTCGATTATTTTGGAAGTGCTTTGTGTGGCTGATAAACGAGAGTTATGATTTGGTTGGTTAGCACAGAAAGTATGTGTGCTATTTTCAGAGGGGTGTGGTGGAGGTTACAAGTGACGCAAGTAGTAGTTCGAGTAGGTACACCTTTTCATCGTGTGACCTTGTGATTTGGGAAGTATTCTTTTACTTTGAGTTTGTACCAACCTACATCAAGAGATGTAGGGGGACGGATAAGATCGAAGGTGAAGAGCACTAGCTCAGAGGGAATTTCGATGTTTTGATCTTTGCCTTCAACTACTTTTTTTCAATTTTTTTTTTTTAATTTTTAAACCTCTGTGACGCCTTGGTCACTCATCTCTTCTCTTCAACGATTTCTTTTTGGACAAGTTATTTAGGCAGGGTGCGAAAACAGTGCCTTTGGAGGAATTTAATTGACTTGAAATAGAAACTGGGCATCATAGGTGTGATAGGTTTTTTTGAAAGGAAAAGGTAAGCAACTTGTTGGGATTTTACAAGTATAAGCAGGTTACCATCACGAAGCTGAGTAATGTACTCGTAAGATGTGCTTATGGCGTCGATAGCTTTCTTTAAAAGGAAGACATTAACAGATGTTAGAGGTTGTTTGGGATCTGTTGGGGATAATATAATTATAAATTTGGGGTTTTGGAGTTAGAATGGAATGTCAAAACTGTGAACTGAAGATGAGTTTATTGTTTTTTTTTGTCTTTTTTTAAAAGGGCTGATAAGCTGATTAAGCACAGCGAACCGGTTACCCTCGAGCACATTTTTTTTTTCGGGGCCTGAAAGGTAGAGATGTTGGTTTTATTTATGGCGCCTTGTTTTAGCACAAGCTTACACCAATCGATTGGTATGTCAGAACTAGCCAAACGTCATAGAATGTGTAGTAGTACTGCACCATTTTAAGTGAGTTCATCTGTTTTGCAATTTCCTGGAATGTCTCTATGATCCGGCACCCAACACAGGTGAAAGATAAATAATAATTATTGTTGTACCATCTTCATCATAGAGATGATCGATAGACTGTTATAGAGTTTGAAAAGAAACAACGGTCATAGATTTAATAGCAGCTTGACTTCTGATAAAATCTAGATATCAGGTGTTGAATCACGTTTTCTTTAAGTTAGGAAAGTTCTGCCTGGGACACGCTACAGTCGTTTGGAAGGTAAGGCGAGTAGTTCAGAGACACGCCTCCAGCTACCCGTCATTATTTTTCAACCATCTTTATAGAAGTGGATTGACTCGTCCTCTAGGAATACCCTATTGACCTAGAAAGATCTGATTGAAGATATATAGAAATCTTGAAATTTTCATAGAACTGTAGTTGGGGGATGGTGTAGTCTGTATACCTTGAAATTGGAATTGGAGTGGCGAATTCTGTTATTATAGTTTACTGTGACGAAGCTCTGAGCTTGCAGCTATTTGTTTCAGCTTAGCTTTGGACTTTGCTTAGTTTGTAGAATTTTTACAGTAGAACCGGTTTGATAACCAATGTGTAATTCGGGGTTGTAAGCCCCATTTATTACCAATGGTTTCTTTTGCACATACCAATCTGCCTATTTTGTAAGCTTATTTAGAGCGTTTTGTAAGAGTTCTTTTGCGGTATTGAAATGCTTCCCTGAAAGTGATATACATAACCTAATCCGCATAAGCAATCATTCTAAACCCCTCCATATTGTGATTGATTAGGATTTCATTGATTACAAAGTTTCAGAGGACAAAAACCAGGACACCGCTTTGAGGTTGACAACTTTTCTGGCAAAGTTTTGAGTTAATAATTTTGCTGGTCACCATCAGTGCAGATGTTATTGCACAATGGAAGGCAACCCTTTGTGATGGAGGGAGTATTTGATATGGTGCTTACGATAGAGGGTGTAACGCAGTTTCCAACGATTTAACATAAGTAATAATCTTGTACCAAGTTTTGCTCTGAGGTGGATATCAATAAATCTTTCCTTGAGAAGGAATGATGATACACTTATAGGTTTAAAATCTTAAGGGTTACATTGCAAGCATTTGGATGCCTTGGATATGAAGGGAACATTCACTTCTCTCCACACTGAAGGAATGTGGACCAGATTTAAGCATTATATCCGAAGCTTTTTGCAGCTCGGCTGGTATTATGTCATTTGGTCCTAAATACTTATTCGGTTTGAAGCTCTTGATAGCCCATCGTAGCTTGTCCCTTTTCGGTATGATACGTGTCTGGCGTTAAGGCCTTGTTTTGTACTTGTTAAAAAATAATAATATTTAAAATTTAAAATAAAAGAAAAACCGCACTTTATTTTCTAGCACACACACTTTGTTTTTCGGTAATTGATAAGTAATGACACTTGACTTGACCGACAGAGATAGCATTATGTAGCTATAGAGATCGATCATAGATAAAACCAATAAGATTAAACGTCATCTTTTAGCCTCTTCATGATGGTTTCAAAAGTTGAACTTAATGGGTGCGTTCAACAATACGGTTACGGTATTACTAGATTATGTAAAGTGGCTATCCACTAGCTAGTTAAAGTAGGCAGCTGGGCATCGCTGAACTGGTTAAACAATTTTTTTTCAAGCTTAGAACCAAAACGAACAATATTTAAAAATGACAAAAGCCAAGTGGGAAGAAAGTGAAAGAATGTCTCAAAAAAGTAATCAAATATTCAAGCAAGTCAAATAAAAAAATCAAAAAGTTTATATTTATGTCGGAACAGCCATTTAGGGACTGTATTTTATTATACCTAAATAAGTAAAATATGTTTTAAACAAGTGAATCTCTGGCACTTAAGTAATTCGAAGTAATTCAATTATCCAGCTCAAACCATTTTAAGTATCAAAACTAATCTTTTTGTTGGAGAAAATCTATCCATGAACGTATTATATCTGTCCTTAAATTGCACCTAGTACTCAGTCTTTTTTTCAATCCTAATTCATTTTTGTCCCATAAATTAAATCGTAGACCAAGCCAAATTCACCTTTGGTGTCTTCATTATGTACCATGTTGGTTTTGTTCTATGTTTTTTTTTTTTGGTATCTAAAGCGACAAAAGTCATAACCAAACTAACTCAATTAGTCAAAATGAAGGTTTACTACCATAATAATGACGCATGGTGACACTTTATTCAACTTTTTCCTCGTTTTCTCATTTGTTGTTGTTTCTTTTTTTAGGGTTAGTTTTAGGAAAATCTCACTCCAGTCCAGCTTCAGACATATATGAGCTCAAAAGTCAACCAACCTTAACCAAGTATAAAGTGCCACACCAAACCAACTATATGCTCGCTCGCAGTCAAGCCAATCTCATTTAGATTAGGTTAGAATAAACACATAGCAAAAGTCCACACCTGATGATGGTTCTTAGGTCGTGTCGGGAGCTAAAATGAAGGGACATACACTCACGAAAAAAAGAGCGTTCTCATTCGCTCGGCTCACTTCTAAGGTTGCAATTAGTTTCGTTTATGATTTGCATTTTAAATTAAGTGCGCACACTGCCGGAAGTATGCGTCCATTAAGAAGGGCGCTTCAGTTTCCGGCTCGACGCGGCGGTCGCGATGGCAGCGGAGGTAGTTCCTGCTCGCTCCAGAATTCTTAGAACCTCACCTTTATAGTTATTCTACACACATCCCCTATCACCCCGCCATAGCCGCGCCGGAGCACCGACCGAAGTTCAGAGTTTACGCGACGTCGACATAGACGACGACTTTCCTTCACATATTTGGCTTGGTCGCCCCAAAAAAAATTTCTTCGTGGTTCGTGTTTTGTTTGTCAAGTTGGTTGGTCTAACTTGGTTTTTTTGTGTTTTGTATCCTTCCTTCAGACATTTTTTCGTACTGGGTCCTCGATCCTTTTGTTCTTTGCTTCATTCCTCTTTTGTCACCTCTGTCACGTAGCAAAGGGCAGTGAGCTTCATTCTTTTTTTAGTTTCCTTTTTTTGTTCCTTCATTTCTGCTGCCGTCACCGCTGCCGCGCCGCCCACCGCCATGTCGTGTTGAAAGTCATTAATTTTGGTTTTGAGAAGAGGCTCTAATGAGTTTTAAGGACGTGCTGCATGAAAGTTATATAATACATCTACAGGGATGTGTGTTGGTTTTGTGTGCCGGAAGTCAGTCATTACCGTTTGTTGAAACTGTGTTGGTATACCTTATAGCCCTGGATGTAAATACACACACTCCACACTCATACACAAACACAAGAAATCTAAAGCCAAAACTCTACAGGAAGCTACCGGTTGAATAGTGTTGTTTGCGGAGAGGTTTTTTACCTTCTAATTAGATGTCATTGAAGTCATTACAATAGGCAAGAGCAAGTCAAAGAAGCTACAAACATATACATACATATACATATAACTAGGTACCTAATTTATTACCGGTGTGGTGGTGATGCTCGGCTCCTCGGCTTGCCTCGACTACTCGACTTGGATCAGTGCAACAGTTAACAAAAGGCAGAAATTGAAAAGAGACTTGTGGATGGATGTTGTAGGAGGTGTATACTTAGTGATGCCTACAGTAGGTGTGGACCCTAATTTAGGTGACTATTGTTTTAAGTTTTAAAATTGGGTGTGCCTGGATGAAAAAGAGAGATATAAAAAGGCAATTTTTGTCTTCATTTTAGTAATGGAATAATTTAGTTTCTTAAAGCCAACTTCACTTATGGAAGGAGAAGGTGTACAAAAAAGCAAACCATGTTAAAATTACTCAAATGAATAAGTCTCGCTTGATTACGAGGTGATGGAATTCTATTAAAAGTTAGGTATTGGGACTCTTTCTCTTTTGCTTTGCAAAATTTTGCAAATAGAAAAAGAAGAAAACAAATTTAATAAAGGAGTCTGGGAAAAATGACACAGAATCCAATAAATATATAAAATAACACATTTTTGGAAACAGAAAGAAAAAAATCACCTTCTATTAGACTAAATGGAGGATCCACAACTATGTTATTCCAACTATGGATTTTCTGTCCAAGCTAGTGTAGACTCTACAGATCAACAAAATTACAGAGCAACGGTATCTTAAGGTTGACTACATTAGCTATATAACTATATATAAGACTAAATTAATACAAATTACCTAATACTTGCATTTTGCTAAGAATAATTTAACCAAGGTACAGTTCTTCATAGGATATACGATTGGGCCAGAAAAATCTTAGTATGTTTGGTAGACAACTATTAATGAAGATTTTAAGTTTCCTGGTAATATTTATTCGGCATTTGAGCAAAACAATCATAGCTAAGAGAGTTGCTCCTCCAAATATTGGACAACATCCCAAACGTAGCCTTAGATTTTCCGATACGGCTAGTGATATCTTGTTCGGTCCCACCTTAATATTCGAAGATATTGGACACTTTCTACTTTTTCTATAGTACTAACACTTGTTTGCTTTTCAGCTTATATGGAGTTAGACTTCTTCGATCAGCTTTCTATTAGCTAGCGAGTTTTAGTGTTTAAAAAAACTCGGGAAAAATAAACTACGAGTATTTTTCTCGTTTTAAAGAAACTTAAGTAAGTTAATTTTTAAATACAAAAAAGAATTTTGCTTACCTATTTTAAAATGATTATAAAGAGTGATTTTTTTAAAGCTATAGGAAAGTTCTTTTCAAAAAAAAAACACATAAAATTCAAAAAATGCATGAAATCCAGGTCTCCACGGGGGAATGCTTCGGAGTATTACAGTACGCTTGTGGTTGCACGGCTCATCTCGTTGCGTGGGGTGGTTCTTGCCACCTCCCAGTACACCGAAGCATTCCCCCGTTGAGACCTGGCTCCTAACAATGGCGCCCAACGTGGGGCTAACGGTTTTAATTTTGTTTAAAGCCAAGGACATGTCCAGGAAGATGATTATTTGTTTTTAAGACATCGCCTTGGGTTTGTTTTATTTAAATTCAAAAATTAATTTTTTACTATTATACGCAAACCTGGAACTGGTAACTTTTGATCTTGTCACAAATTGAAAATATCTGTCCAAATCTTCAGGCCATGAGTCAGAGATTTAAGTGAGGAAATTGGAAATCTGGGACTACATCAAAAGTTTGAACAGGGTCGTACCATTTCGAATCTCAGCTGTCCATAGAATTTGGTACAGCCAGGTTCTTTATTTTATTTATTTTATTTATTTCAATGAATAGCTTAAACACAGTAAGATACATATCTTATAAAATAAAATAGTGCTAAGTATAAAATAAGGAAGTTAAATGAGAGCTACATGACGTTAAAACTGAAAAAAAAAGTTAAAAGTATAATGAAATCTTAGATTATAAATTTACATTGTTTTATTTTACCTAATTAAATATATTTGAAAAATATTAAGGAATTCAAACGAGAAATTCAAAAATTAAGTTAGTAATATGACTAGGCATACGAAGAAAAATAAGCTTAAGCTTGCTTCTAAATATTATTGAACTATCAATCCTTCTTATATCACGTGGCAAAGAATTCCGCAATCGAATAGTACTAATAAAAAACTGACGTCCGGAAGTCAAACAAGAATACCGAAGAGGAATCAACTGAGCTGATCTGATTGAAGAGGTAAACATAATTTTTTCAATGACAGCTACAGAGTAGACGCACATTTGAGTCCGGCAATCTTGTTTAAATTCGCGAGTAGTCGAGTGTATTTATAGTTCAAGAATTATAAAAGACTTGCCTAAAAGTTGTTCACATACTCCTTGAACGTTTTTTAATATTTTTGAATTGAGATGTGTTATTAATTTAATCACAAAATCAAATCAAAAAATTAAATTAAATTCAGTGTTCCGATTCCACTTACCCTAAAATAATAATGTCACAGTCGGCGACACGTCTCGGGAGTAAATACAAAAACACCAACACTTAAACAACAGACTCTCCCGCTAGATCCGTTCCGACCCCTCCTAAACAAATCGACACAAAATTTAGTGAAAATATAACGGACCAACGGTTTAAAGAACATGTCCGACTACATAATTGACCTGCTTTCAAAACAAATTACCGACTCCGAAAAATGAATTTCTGATAAAATTAGTAATCAAATAAAAGAATTGCAAAATTCTATTGATAACACTATAGTAAAAGTAAATGAACTTGAATCACTCCTTTTCAACGCTAAATCTAATATCACAACTCTTGAATCAGAGATATCGCAACTTAAAAACACTCTCGCGGATGTAAACAAACAATCCACCGTCACGCAAGTTGAATTAAATGCAATAAAAACACTTCAAAATGCACAGGAAAATCGTACTGTGGCATGTGACTCATTTATATTCGGCTTACCATTTTTACCCGACGAAAATCTTAAGACCACTTTTAATCTTCTGTGTAATGCCCTACAAATCAAACCACCAACAATAAAAAACATATATCGAACGCGCGCAGGCACAGAGTCAAAAGACACACCAATCGTCGTCAAATTTCACACACCGTATGATCGTAATTTCGTTTTGAGGTCAATTGCGGATTTTCGTAAACAAAAACAAAGGGAACTGAGCCTACTAGATGTTGATTTAAATTCTTCAAACTCTTTTCACATGCGCGAATCATTAACTAAGAACAACTACTCGTATACCATCCTTCAACATGCCTTGGCTTTAAAAAAACAAAAACGGTTATCTTCTGTTTACACATCTCGTGGAATAGTGTATGTAAAACGTCACTTGAATGAAACACCTGAACCCATCGATTTGGACAGGGATGCCAACTCTAGCTTGCCTACATAAATAATTATTTTTATTTTTAATTCATTTTTTAAATAACTACTCGTCGCCCGAGAATTGGTTTGTTGTATACGCCATTTTTAGGAATTTGGGAAATCGCATTTAAAGGTTTGCGTTCATATAAAAAAAAATAAACCGATAGAATTTTTTCTATTTTTCATATAATATTGTGTGGAATATATTCTTTTGATTACTGTATTCAAAACTGCCCCACCTCTTTTAGTTTTGGAATTATAAAGGTTTTTAGCCAAAATGAGTTTGTCGTATACGCCACCAAATTCAACTTTTTTCTCCATCCCATACACGTACGACAAAGTGAACGCACGTACGACATTCCAATATTCAAGCATAAAGTATAATCACATACGAATCGGTATGAAAACCATCTAAAAAAAGTCAACTTTCAATTTTTAACAGTCTTTTTATTTATTTAATGAATAACGTTAACATAAAAAACAGTCTTTTGTTATTAAGGCAGTCTTACAAAAAAATTATTATAAAAACAAAGTATACAAGTTAGTGAATATGAGATCACAATTACATAAAAAAAGTCATCCTATAACCATAACAATAAAAGTATAAAAATTAAATAACATTTTGTTCAATAAAAAATGCAGTCATTCTATGACCATTTGCTTAAAAATAACTACAAATAATTTAAGAATACTTCAGGTTTATTTATTGTTTCATTTTGAATAAGGCTTCATAATAGGCCTGGTCTGCCTTAGGCATAAAAATAAAGAGACTTTTAAGGTCGTTTATTTTCTCTTTTGATAAAGGCTTAGAGAAGCTTGCGACTCGAAGGGATAGACTGAACAAATTTTCTGGAGTTTGCACAGTATTTTTGCTTGCTTTCTTTACTATTGAGGGCCCAGTGTTGGGACTTCTACCACTTAAGTGGTATTTCTACCACTTTTTGGTGTTCATGAAAATCTACCACCTAAAAAGCAAATTCTACCACTTTTTGCAACTCACCGTTCACCTATCATTAAACTCTACCTTTTAATATTTATAGTATATTTAAATTTTTTGTCAATAAATCTTAAAATTATAAACGAGTTAAATAAAACATTTCAATCTGAGAACACAAAATTACACTTGATATTCGAAAAAATGACTACATTAAAATTAAATTTAATGAAAAATTTTGTAAAACCAGTAAATATGAATGTAAACACAAATATAAAAAACAGTACTATTTACCATATTCTCAAATGTATTTTGGCCTTTACTTTGAAAGGTACTTATTTGAAAATGATATTTTTGAACAAGATGTAATGCAACTACGAAAAGTTATGTGCAGCTATTATATTGAATTATGTGTTCAAATTGGAGAAAGGTTTAACCTTTCAAACGATGAAATAAAATGTTTCAAATATTTAAACCCGAAAAACGTCATTGATGGAACAATGCCATCAGTTTTAGGTCTCACGAAACATTTTTCACCAACTATAAATAACTCAGAACTAAAGTTAATTAATAATGAGTGGAGAAAATTAATTGGAGAAAATCAATTACTCCAAATTTTTAAAACTGATGACATTGTTTTACAATGGCTTTTGATAAAAAAAAACTTAAAAGACGGAATGGACAATTTCATTTTTGAAAACATATCTTCCGCATAGCAGCGCTATTTTCAGATTTAAAAAATATAAAAAATGAAAAAAGAAATAAATTAAAAACTACAACCGTTCACAACATTTTGGCTGAAAGGGAAATTTCAGTAAATTTTCAGAATTTTAATCCTCCGGAAGCATTACTGAAATATGCTTCAAAATTTAAATTTTCCAGCGGTCTATATAGCAAAAAATAATTTTAAGTTTTTCTAACTAATTTAATTATTGTGAATTGTGATATTTGAAACTGAAAGAACTGAATTATTGTTTATTTAATTTTTTGTATTTTTTTAATAATTTATTGAATATAAGATTTACTACATAAAAATGGGTTTTAATTTCTACCACTTTTCTACCACCTTTTTGACATCATTTCTACCACTCTTTTGCTTCTGCGAGGTCCCAACACTGATTGAGGCACTTCGATATTCCAATTCCCTAGTACTTGTTTTGTAAAGTAAATTAAAGAGATCATTTTGGTTAAATTTAAGAAATTTTACTTTAGTGAAAGGAATGACAGAGAAATTTAACTGGCTTGCTCTAGCCGAAAACGCTTTAAAGTCAATTGGCAGCATTTGAATTATTTTTAAAGTTACATTTCTAAAATGCATAGCTTTAAGATGTCGCAAAAGCGAAAGCTGACTAAATACTTCCAGATTTCGAAGGTACCTATCGATGGAGCTATGGACGCAGTCAACTTCCTGAATCAACGAAAGTCCATGCTCCGAAAATTTTTGTTCAATAACTTTTAAGGAAGAAGTGTTATTTAGTATGAAAAGCAAAGCAGTTGACATCACCTTATTTTTATTTTGGGGGACACAGGAGTCACTCCAAAGAGTCAGAGATGTGATGAACGGGTAATATTTGTTTCAAAATTTTAAAAATCGAGCTGGCAATATCATCACCAGAACGACCGCTGTGCAATTCATTCCATATTGCACAATAAGTTACTTTTGGGTTTCTTGGCAAACAAAGCGTTGCTGTCATATTATAGACATTTAATTTTCGTTTATAAAAAAAGGAAGACGCGTTACCTTTTGGGAGGGAAAAGACACTCTGAAGGTCAAAACAGACGATGGCATGGTTAGGGTCAATGTTTTGGCGATTAATGTCTCTCTCTGCTTTCAGAGCTGCCTTTTCATTTTTGTGCTCGTTGTATTTACCCATTTCAACTATGTTAGGATACTTTACTTTCATTGTGGATCTCATACACGTACGACAAAACAATTTTCAGATTTTATTTTAAATTTTTGGTCGTATGTTTTAAGCCTATAGACATACGACAAAACAATTTATAAGAAAAAAATTGCTCAAAATACATGGAATTTTTGTCGTATATGCCAAAAACTGGCGTGTACGACAAACCAATATTAAGAGTATGCTATTTTTGTGGATATACGACAAAATGCACACTAATTATCTCAGCAACGGTAAATGATAGGTCAATTCCGATTGCAGAAATAGAAAGAGGACCTTCGAAAACATAGTACTGCATACCCACTTTAAAAAAGTGCATTTTGGCGTATACAACAAACCAATTCTCGGGCGACGTACTTTTGTCTTCAATTTATACCTTATAGATAGATAGATAGATAGATAGATTTCTTTATTTTTTCTAGTATTAATTACAATATTTTATAAAAGAATACGGACGTGGCTACCTGAACCGTCTGCCGGTATTGACATTTGATTACATTAACAAAATGATAAAGAAAATGAAATACATTTAAACAATTTAAAATAAAAAGATTTAAAAAGTAAAAAGATTTGGGTTGAAAATAAGTCATATACAATATGTACATACATAGAAACTGAGAATTACTATTTCAATGGACAAATTTGAATTTGCTTTTTAGTATGAGATGCCAAAGCGAGAAAGATGGAAGAGCAAGGATATTGAGTGAGCAATTTTAATGATTTGCAACATAAAGTCGATTAATTTTGATATGATTTAAAACACAAAAATATTTAGAAGCTGTTGCGGTAAGATAAGGCGTGCTTGCAGTATTTGAACAGACACTCCCAGCCCCGACTGCCATTCAGAATCTCGTAAAGACCGTTTTGGTTGAGGAAGCTTTCGTTGAAATATAATCTTCTTATCTCTTGCTGGATAGGGCAGACTGCGATGAAATGATTCACATTCTCAAGTTCTCTTCTGTTACATAGATCACAAGTTTGCTGTCTATCATTGCGATGCGGGATAAAATTGAGATCCAATAGTTCAACTCTCGCCTTGAAAATCACACTGATAATTTCCGCAGAAAAACAGTTATTGAAGTACTTGGTTTCTGTTAGCAATTGATGATTAAGATTTTTGTAGACTGCTCTGGACTCTGAAGAGCAGGCTCTGATGATATGTTGATTGAATATTTGTTCGTCAACCTTAGCAATCACCCTGTTAAACATATTTGTCCATTCTCCCACGTTAGCTATAGACGTTGGCATTGCAAGGTTATGTGATAAGGCCATCTGATTCCATTCCCTGAAAGGAGAGGCGTTAGTTAACATTAGTCTTTCTAAGATTTTTCTGTGAAGACTGTTTTCATTTCTACACATAACTCTGATAAGGTAGTCCGAGTGGGCTTTTAAATTTCGGATGTATATAGGTGGCAAACCCGATTCGACATGAATGGCATACGTTGGTGTAGAGTTTGGTAGTCTAAGCAAACGCTTAAAAAAGTATCTCTGCGTCTTCTCGAATTCCTCAATCGGTAAGATACCAAAGGCTTGCACTCCGTAGCATAAGCATGTGTTTACACTTTTACAGTTGCATCGAATATTTTGTATTGAGAGACAAGGTCAATATTTGGATTTGCGAAGAGCTTTGGCCACATCAGATTAAGAGCAAGCTTGGCGTCCTGACTTTTCTGTCTGGCATGGGTATCAAAGTTAAGATTGGAAGAGATGGTTATGCCAAGATATTTGAAATTTTGAACTACTTCGATGCTCTCACTTCCGATTTTCCAGTTTTCTTCCCGTTGCCTAGTGCGATTCCGACTTTCGAATATCATGACTTTTGTTTTTGAAGCATTGATTTTAAGGTCCCATAAGTTGCAGAAAGATAAGAGCTTGTTTAATTGTAGTTGTAGAGAGAAAGGATTATCCGCTAGCAGAACCAAATCATCTGCATAGAGTAGCACTTTTATAAGCTGGCCAGCAAAGCTGACTCCTGCTGGCAGGATATCTACTATTCCATCAATGTATAATGAAAAGAGTAAGAAGCTAAGTATACATCCCTGCGGAACCCCTGCAGATGTGCTAAACCATTCAGACATATTCGTGCCATCCCATACAGCTGCATTTGATGTGGCGATTAGTTTGGAATAAACTTCTAAGAGCTTCCTAGAGATTCCCAGTGATGCCAATTTATATATTAATGATATACCTTATATACCAATTACTAATTTTCTTTTCTTTTCTTTTTCTCTATAAATTATACTAGAGATAATAGTTTTTTTTCTTTTAATCTCATTCTTCTTTTATAAAACTTCATTTTTAGAATCAAATTCAATTTAAATTATTATTGCTCTTATTTTTAATTTTTTCATTCTTTATTTTTCTTTCATATTTCCAGTCTGTGCTCACTATTCTTCTTTTTTTTCTCAATTCGTACTATGGGTGATTTTTGCTTACGCACGATGGTTAACGTGTTGGGTTGTCAAGAAGCTGGCCTACGGGTGTGTCACATAAACGCACAGAGTTTGCTGGCTAAGATGGATGAATTTCGTTATGTATTTCAGGAATCTAAGGTTGATGTTGATGCAAAATGATCAGTTGTGTTCGCTTGATATTTTTTTCGTCACTGATAGAACTAAGGTCATTCTTTATGATCAGCTATCGGCACCAGCTTTTTCGAGGCATGACTTAATCTATTTGACCTTCGACTTTCAAATGGAGAATCAAACTGATGTATTCGTATACAGAGACAGAGATACAAAAATATTGACTATACTTCACTCAGATGTGCACTGCACAATATTTACTGGGATTTAGTTTTTTCAAAGCCCTCACCTAGTGATAAAGTAGAATTTCTTAACTCCAATGTATCTAGGCTCTTTGAAATATATGTGCCATTAAAAACTAAATGTTGTATTCCAAAAAACAAACCCTGGTTCACCAATGAGATTCTATCATTAATGCGACAACGCGATATCGCCTATAAACGCTGGAAAACTTTTCGCCTTGACAGTTTTCATCAACAATTTTGTGCTCTTCGAAATAGAACTGTATTAGCTATTCGCAATGCAAAGGTTGCCTCATATTCCAGCCGTTTTAATGATACACTAAGTTGTAAACAAACATGGCAAAATCTTAAGAGGATAGGTGTAACCAAATCTCGCAGTGGCTCTACTGTAGATATTAACGTCAATGATCTGAATCAAAATTACTTGGACCTCTGTTGTTCTCCCTCTACATTAATGAGCTTCCATTAACTATTAAGCATTGCTCCATTCGGCTATACGCTGATGATGCACAGTTATATCTTAGTTGTCCGTTAGGATTAATTGAGCACTTTGCTACCTGTAAAAATGATGATTTGTTAGAAATTCAACGTTGGTCACACCAAAATAGCTTAGTGCTCAATCCTAAAAAATCTAAATGCTTAGTGTTGTCAAGGAATAAAAAAGACGTATCTTACTTCCCATAAGTTGTATTCAACCAAACGCTGACTTGGAAAAACCACGTTTCATATATTCTTGGTAAAACATACGGTGTCCTCCGCACCCTTTGGTCTACACAGTATTACACCCCTTTAAAAATCCGTGTATTACTTGTAAAAACACTTATAATACCCTTGGTCACTTACAGTGTGAAATATTCTGCAAACTTGACTATGAAAGTAAACGAAAGCTCACTGTTGCTTTCAATAGTGCAATACGATATGTTCATGGACTACGACGATTTGACAGAATTTCACAACACGCACACAACTTTTTTGGGATGTCTTTTAAAAATCTGCTCAATTTTCGGACCTTAATTTTGTTATCGGATATTTTTCTAACACAACAACCTACCGATCTCTTCAGAGAAATAACTTTTTTCAGTTCAACTAGATCAAGCCTCTTAGTGAACCCTCGTTTCAGTTGTCTTACTTTTGAACGCCAGTTTTTTGTCAACGCAACACGTCTTTGGAATACACTACCACGAGAAATTAGAAGTATAGATAGTACAGTACTATTTAAACAAAACTTAAACTTCATTTTAAGAATATATAGAAAATAGTTAATATTAAATATTTGGTATCTTTCAAAATAATTTGTAAACTTGCCATTTTGTAAACATTTACGTAGCTTTGGTATGATTTATAATGCTTCACTAAAAATAAGATATTATGTCTTACTGTGTAAGCAACTCATAAATAAATAAAACTAAAACTAAAAAGATATGTTGGTTGATGTGACAAGATAATGTTTGACAAGAGACTCAGAGAACGAAACTGTAGAAGACTATCGAATGACATATTATACAAATAATTGGTATAGTTAGAAATATGCGAAAAACGTCGCAGTCCAAAAACATAACGTACTATGCTGTTAAATGCGATTTGGAGTTTGCGTTTGGAGGCAAAGCTACAATTGTAAAATAATTCACAGCCAAAGGTGAGGATGGACACAGCAAGTGATTTTACAAGAAGACATCGGGTTTTAAAGGGGGTATAGGAATGTGAGGCCCACAGAGTACGAAGTACACCATACGTCTTTCCAACCGATACATTTACATGATTATCCCAGGTTAAGCTCCTGTTAAAGGTCACGCCAAGGTTCTTAACACTTTCAACATACCTAATTTTGTCGGCATTAAGAAATATGGAGGGAAAGTATGACAGATCTAATGGATTTTTTGAAATAATAATGCAATTAGATTATTTGGGGTTCAAAATAAGACTGCTTATGTTTGACCACCGTGCAATTTCTGCAAGATCTTCATTCATACAGGAAGCCCCGTGCTCTATCAAACCCAATGGACAGCTTAAAACTAGTTGCACATCGTCAGCATACATATTAATCAAACAGTGCTTGATAAGAGTAGGGAGCTCATTGATATATAATGAGAAGAGAAGGGGCCCTAGGATGGATCCCTGTGGAACGCCATTGGATACAGAAAGAAATTCCGATAAATTATCATTCACTGCCACTGCTTGTGTCCTATCTGTTAAGTAAGACGAAATAAGTTTAACAGTGCATGGTGAAAAATTAAACAATACAGATAGCTTGTGACATAAGGATTGATGGTTCACCATATCAAATGCCTTAGAAAAGTCAAGTAAGACCAAGAAAGATACCTGTCCTTCGTCAAGAGCATTAAATATTTCTTCAGAAACACCTATTGCAGCAGTAGTACAACTGTGTTTCCGCCGAAATCCAGATTGTCTAGGGGAAAGTAGGCTATGCCTGGAAATATGGTGATAGATTTGCTTTTGCAAAAGATTTTCGAAAGCCTCTGATAAAAAGGAAAGGATGGAAATTGGTCTAAACTCATTACCTTTGGAAGTTTTGGGAACAGGTTTGACTTTAGCTGACTTCCACTGCGTGGGGAATATACCAGTTGTAAATATCGAATTAAAGACATGAGTTATATACGGGAGAAGTACAGGTAATATTATTTTCAGGAATGAGGGATGTATTTCATCAAGTCCGACTGCCTTGGATTTTATGCAGAGAATGCTTTCAAGCACATCGAAGCAGCTAACCGAAGTTAAACAAAACATAGGGCAATGATTAGACTGGTAATGATGACTAATTCCTTGAGGTGTTATTTGTTGGGTGTTATTATTTGACTGCGAATATAAGAACTGTCGATTAAGCTCATCAGGGTTCACTGCATCAAGATTAAAACATTTAGCTTTTCCAATGCCAATATTACGCACGTTTTGCCACAAAAGCTTACCACTGTGGGAAGCATTGAGCTGGCTAGAAAAAGTTCTTGTTTTAGCTGCTCTTATATCAAAAACAACTTTGTTGCGAATTGAACAATAAATTATACGGTGTTCTTCCAAGCGGTAGCGCTTATATGCTTTATATGCAAATGCAAGGTCACGTTGTCGCATAAGCAATCGAATTTCATTAGATATCCACGGTACACCCTTGGGTAAGATAGTCTTAGTTCTTAATTGAGCATGCGAATTGAAAAGTTCTAAAATTTTAGTGTTGAGAAATTGAACTTGGTCAGTGGGACAAGGAAGAAAGTACAATGTACTCCAATTAATGCTTAGGACTTGTTCTTCAAGAAGGTGGTAGTTGATGTTTTTGAAATCTCTATATGAAAATGTACGAGGTAAAGAAGTGATATCAAAATCAAAGGCAAGGTATAAGAGATCATGTCTCGAAAAGGCAGGTGTGGATAACTGATTATAAAGAAGAACTTTGCTTTTAGGGCTGGTGAGGAATAAATCCAGCAATGAAGAGAAGTTCTCAGAGAAATGAGTAGGTACAGTTGTGTTAACTGAGATTAAGTTGAGAGAACTCATTTCTACGATAAGACTGTAGTTCTCAGCCAGGAGATCGCTGTTAAAATCTCCACTCAAAATAATATCGGGGTACGTTGAAGATATAAGTTCAAGTTCAGCAATAAATGGCAACAAGTTACCGTATTTATTAGGTTGATAAACAGTACCAACAAGAATTTTAGTATTATTGTTGGCAAGTTCGAGGAATAAGAATTCAATATCGGAGCCCGCAGGGGATACTTCAATTAATTTACAAACAATATCAACCCTAACATACATTGCAACTCCACCACCAACGCGACCAACCCTGTCACAACGAAAAACCCTATACCAGGGCTGCCGAAGTGAGTACTAAGGGAGTATTTGTACTCCCCTAACATTCACTGTACTCCCGTACTCCCCTCATCTTGATTGTACTCCACTCGAAAATGTTCAAAACTTTTTCAAAAATTCATTAATAATTGTGTTAGTAAAAAAAATTAAGTGGCATCAACGATTGATACGTTCAAAGCTTAAAAACACTGAATGTTTTGATTTTGTAGTAGCTTAAACTGGAAGAAATGTCATACTTCACTCCTGTCAGTTGTCACTCCTTGTCGGTTGCATAAAAGAAATAAATTGTCTGTTGTTGTCTGGGAAATTTACAATCAAAATTATTTCACAAAGCGTATAAGATCTAAGATGATTCAAGATGGAAAAGTTAGTAGGAACAATACAAAATAAAGTTTTTTTCATTATTTTATCAAACAAATCCTAATTGTCAAAATAAAGGTACCTAATTAAATATAAAAAGAATTCTCCTGCGACGCTTCCTACAGTGGAAAGTTCATGTGCATCATCAACGTCGGCGTGGCTGGCGGTGCCGCAGAAACAGAAACTGTTTGTCTATTGCCACAGTCAATGCCATTTTAATGGCAAAGTCACTTATTCAAAATTGCCATACATCACAATTGGTTCCTTCAAAATATCTCTTATGTAATTATTGCAAATAGGTTATATTTATAAAAAAATGTCACACTGTAAAAATCGAAAGTCTGATTATATGTATTTTATTTTTTCACATTGAATATGAGTTAAGTTACTTTTATTTAATAAATGTTATTTTTTATTAGTTAAAGTTATTTATATATTGTTAAGTTTTTTTTTGTTAAATTAAACATGAATTCATGAACCTTTATACATATGTGTATTTGAAATTAAGTACAAATAAAAAAAAGGAATTAATAAATGTTAATATTAAGAGTATTTCTTTTTTTTTGCGTACTCCCCAGAAACACGAAATACTCCCTTCTGAATTTTCAAAACGGCAGCCATGCCCTATACCCACCTATAAGCTACACATTGCATCACTAAATTCTTCACTGAGCCAAGTTTCAGACACACACACCACATCAACCAAAGAATTTTCAAACAGAAAGCGGAACTCGTCAATTTTAGGAAAAAGACTTTGTGCATTAATGTGACATACATGCAGTCCAGAGCATTGTCCTGTGAGGACTTTAATCATAGTACTTAAGCATACATTCGTTAGAATTATATTTATTAAAAGAAAAAATGATTGAACAACAATATTTTTACAATGAGTTGAAGCAAGGAAAAGAGCAAGGATACAAAATAAAGTAATACCTAAATGTATAAAAATGTACAAGAAAATTTTAAGTATAAAACAAAAAAACAAAAAATTACTTAACTGAGACTAAAAATTATAAGAAAGAGAATAAAAAAAATAATAATAAAAGAAAAGAGAGAAAAAAAAACAATTTGGATAGTAATGAATTAAAAAAAAAAAGGATTTAATGTAGGCAAAATTTTTTAACTTCAGTATCACCAGTTTACGTTTGACGTATACAGATCCGTGTGAAGTATAAACAGAAGCAATGTGTTTACTTTTTTCAGCTTCCAAGCAGCATGTAAGATTTGTTGACTGTGATGAGTTAAGCATTCGCGCAAGTGTATTGAGCCAGAGGAATTAATACCGACGTATTGTAAACTAAGTTCTTTTTTAGTTTCTTTACAAAAAACACCTATCGATTTAAGAACATTGTTGCGCTCATATGGTGTCTTAAATTTAATTATAATCCCTAAATCTAAGGAGCTACCTTTCGGTTTGGTGCGAAAAATTTTGGCGAGACTCGGTGGCTCGCATTTAATCGAAGAACAAAGTGAGTGAAACATAGATTCGAGGTTTTCGTCTGCCAAGTGAGGGACACCAAAAAGTATGGCGTCGGTGGCTACCATACGGTTTTCTTGTGTAAAAAGTGTTTTTTTTTTTACAGTAGACAGTTCGCCAGTGACACGCTCAAGATTTTTTTTGAGGTCGGAAATATCAGAAGAGTTCTGGTTTATTATCGTCTTGGATATACTACATTTAGTGGTGACGACTGTGAGTGAAGTTTTTACGGTAGATAGGTATTTCTGATTTGAGTTGAGTAATTTCCGAATTAGTGTCGAGGAGTACAGATTCAAGATTAACAACTTTGGAGTTTATTTTTTCAATTGATCCACTCAATTCACTGATTTGCGCATCGATTTTTTTTAGAAATATTTTCCTCGATCTCAGTCAATTTGGTTGAAAGTTTGGTGAGGTAGAGATTCGGAATTGGAAAACCTTGTTCATGTGGAAGTTCATTTTAAACCCACAGCCAGCCATGACTAGGCTATACGCCAGGAACTATGTAGTGGTTGTGGGGGAGAGATGAATTGAAGCAACCACCAGTTGTGTCCTTAAGTACTTAAGGACACAACTAACGACCACCAATTTGCAGATGGATAGGAAAACTTTTCCAACCTTCACACACCTATAGCGGTTGCTAATATACATAAAATATACAAACAAGACTTTTTTTAAAATTACATTTTTCTTTATTTATATTTTTTTTATATTACTACATTTATCTTATATTTAATTTTTTGTTTACATTGAAAATCGTTTTTTTTTATATAATTGTTTCTTTTTTATTGCTTATTTTTTGTATTTACTTTATTTTTAATTTTTTTTTAAACAATAAGTTCTTTTTTTATACTTAGGTTTTTGAATTTTTTTTATAATTTTTTTACAATAATTTTCACTTTGAATTTAGCTTTTTTGATGGATAGGAGTTTAATACTTTCAAATTCAGGAAGAAATAGGAAAAGAAAAAGGCAATAGAAACAGTTCCTAAAGTAACTGGGAAAAAGAGTCAAATGTCAGACAGAAATAGTAGACGAGGAAAAGAAGTAGTTGAGATCCCTATACTTTCGACTGTATCACCGACTAACATACAAAACGCGAAAGTAATACGTGATGAGGCCGTAGTGGGTCTTGAAGATGATGAAGACAATGAAAACGAACAAGAACGTATGCGAACAGAATTAGGACAATTGACCCAACAAAATTTAGAACTCGAAAGATTACGATTAGAACAAGAGCAACTAACTTTACGAAATTTTGAATTTGAACCAGAACGACTACGAATAGAACAAGAACAGAAACGATTACGTTTAGAACAAGACCGAATTACTGAACTAAATCGAAAAATCGAAATAGAACGTGCAAGACTGGCTAAGCAAAACTATGAACTTGAACAAGAACGATTACAAACAGAACAGTAAGACAAACCCAAAACCGAACTAGTACGAATACAACTACTATCACACCAAATATAAATGTACTGACAGAACTCGATTTGTACGAAAGAATGCAAAAAGTTGCAACTCAACTGTCAAGGAAAGCCAGACCAAAACAATGAGTGTTCTTGAAGACGGCTTGTCAGAAATGTACATGTTTTTTGATAAGAACATGAAAGAGGTCAATTCCAAGTTATTTAGTTTAGAACAGTCCTTGACAGTTCAGAGAGACACGACGAATGTACAAGACTCAGAACAAACACCAAACTAAAAGGACCAACAGACAGACAATACACTCGATAAATAGTCAATAGACATCGCATCCGTCAGATGGAAGCTCTTCATTGAGAGATACCAATCGAAGGATTGATGTTCATAAGTGAGGAGTTAAATTTGACGGTTCGTCAAAGGGCATGTCGGTTGAAAGTTTTATTTTTCGAGTGGAGTGGAGTGAGCTCTTCGCTAATTTCCACCAATTGGTCACGGGCTCTGCTGAGCGTTGGTATTGCGATATTTGTGAGCAAAACCAGAATGATGAATTATTTAACGATCATGATCTGAAGACCGAATTACTTCGACAATTCGAACACAACAAGCGTGACCATGAAATCCTAGAGGCAATCATGAATTGAAAACAGCAATCCCATGAAACATTCGATGAATTCTATGCTGATATTAGAGGTCTGACTTTGCAAATGCAAGTCAGACTTAAAGAAAATGATTTGGTTTCAATAGTAAGGAAAAATTTGAAGCGAAGGATCAGCACATTAGTTTTTGGTTGTGCTATCAGTAATATTCGCGAATTGAGAGAGGAATGTAAAAGAGCCGAAGATCATTTAGCGTTAAGGGATGCCAAGATAAAACGTTTTACACACGAAATAGATGTTAGTAACTGTATACGAAATAGAGATAGAGTAAGTGATTTAGAAGAAGAAGATTTTGATTTAGCAGCTTTTCAAGCTTAGAGACCAGAAAGAAAGGGTTTTAGAGAACAAGAGAAGTATAAAGAACAAGAAAAGAGAAGAGATGAATTAAAGGACAAACAAAAACCTTTTGACGATTGTCTGTCCTCTTTTCATACCTTAACATGTTTTTGTTGTGGACAGGGTAGTGTGTCCTTACGATGTGCTACATGTCAGGGAAACCCGAAAGTCGGCAGTACATCCGGGAGTCAACCGCCGACGACAAAACCCCTGCCGGAGAATTCGAACAACCTAAAAGAATAGAAATTTTTGAAAAGCGAATGATAGAGTATGAGAATCAGGGCTGTCGAAGTACTGCAATAGCAGTATTTGTACTGCAATTTGTTTTTGCGTACTGCCGTACTGCTCACATGCCAAAAGTACTGCTTTTTTTTAAATTTACCAAATTGCTTTGATTGCTGAACTCATCCATCTTAAATTCCCAGAATTTTTATCTTTCAACCCGGAACGTTCAAAAAAATCCCACATTTTAAGTAAAAAAAGAAGTCCGATCACTATTCATATCTATCAGCTATCGTCATTCCGTTCTATCTCCTTGTTGTTTAGGGATTTTCTGCAACGGTAAACTTAAATACACAAACTTCATTATCATTTTCAATTTCAAGTCCATTGCATATTGTTTGTATCGTTTTGCAAATTTTTCGAAAAAAAACTTATATATAATTACTTAGACCTACATCTATTTAAAATAAAAATATCATGGACAAGTAAGTTTCGTTGTATTTTATATATTATTTGATACATTTCATTAAAATTTCTTAGATTAGAAATCTAATTGTTTGAATTATTATATAGATAAGTCTTTGTAAAGCTATTAAGAAACGGTTTGATTTTGATGACACAGTGTTTAATGAAGTGCAAAAACTTAACCCTAAAAATTTAGGTGAAAGTCTAGTTGACTTAATAGCCTTATTTCCAAACATTGCTAGAGATCTAGAAGTAGAAGATTTGGACTCTGAATGGAGGGCTATTTTAAACTGCAATGAGATGTCAAAAGAACATGATTTGGAAAAGTTTTGGCACGATGTATTTTTGGCAAAAAATGGCTTGGGAGAACTCCGTTTTCCAAACTTAAAGGTTTTGGTTGGAAATTTACTTGCTCTACCACACAGCAGTGCAACCTGCGAGCGGATATTTTCAAGTGTTAATTTAATAAAAACAAAAACCTGAAACTGCCTCAATGTTTCCACCGTATGTGGAATTCTTTCAGCAAAGTCTTTGTTAGGTGACTATAGCACACATCAATGGCAACCTTCACCAAATTTATTAAAAAAATATTCGAAAACTTAATGAAATAAAAAAATATAGTAATTTACTGAGTTTTGCAGTACAATTTTATTTATTTTTTCAAAGAATACAAAAATCCTAATAAATGCGCTAGTATGTACCTAATCAAAAATATATATGTTTTTAAAAATAATATTAATATATATGTTTTTAAAAAAATGTAAAACATTTTAAAAGCCTTGTCAAAACTTGTTCCTTTTATTTAATTTTAAATTGTAAGCTTTATACATAAGGTATTTGTTTTAAAATTGAAACATAATGTACTTAATTTAACCAAAAAACTAAATTCTTCTTACCTTTTTTTAATCTTTTAATATTTCCTGGAAAATTGAAGCTACAATACTGACAATGACGAATGACAATAGGCCATACGCAAAAGTGCAATTAGAAGAAGAGGATTTTGAAAGACTGTTAGATAGTGGAGCGTCCGTTACGTGTTTAGGAAAAGGAGCAATGGATTTGTAAGTAGGAAACATCAAAATTACAAAAATAAATAATGATATTAGAACAGCTGATGGAAATCAACAGAAGCGTGTAGGATGTTTTAGAGCGAATGTTTCATGGGATGGTAAAACACAAGAGTTGGAGATCCTGGTTGTTCCTAGTTAATAGCAACCACTGTATCTGGGTGTAGATTTCTAGAGTTCTTTTAATGTTGGTCGAAATAAAATTAGTGAGTTTAACGCTCCAATAATGACGAAAGAACAGCAAAATTTTCGCGATCTCTCACCAGATCGAGCTAAGCAGTTGGAGGGCATCAAGTTATTGTTCACCTCCTTTGCCATACTCGGATTGGGTAAAACCAATCTCGAAAACTATGTGATAGAAGTGGATGACGAACAAATTTCCATAAAACAGAGGCACTATCCCATTTCTCCAGTAGTACAGAAACTGATGTATGCTGAACTGGACAGAATGCTGAAGATGGGAGTAATAGAGGAGAGTAACAGTGCTTGGAGTTCTCCGGTTGTTTTAGTGAGAAAAAGTGGGAAAAACAGGCTGTGTCTGGATTTTAGAAAAGTTAATGCCAGAACGAAGAAGTTTGCTTATCCTCTTCCACATATAGAGGGAATTATAAGCAGACTTCAAGATACGAAGTTTATCTGCAGTATCGACTTGAAAGATGCCTTTTGGCAAATTCCTCTGGAGAGCAAGTCAAGGGAGAAGACAGCTTTTACAGTCCCTGGGCGACCGTTATACCAATTCACGGTTATGCCATTCGGGTTGTGTAACGCCGCGGCGCGCCGCACAGTGTGACAATTCGCAAATCTAGCGGGATTTAATTAAAAAAATGATATGCACAAACTGATTTAAAAGTTGGTTTTACTTGGAGCCTAAACCTTCTACTAGCCGATTTAGAAAGAATTGTTATGCAGGAGTGATGTAGAACGAAGATAATTGATGTCAAAGTTGCAATTAGTCATTTTTTTGGTGGCAATTGGCCAGTGAAGGTGGTTTAGGTCTTTATTTTTTTGTGAGTGCGTGGTTTAGTTTTTATTGAAAGTTTTGCTTTTATTTTATTAACAGGATATCGGAGAATTGAAAAGAAAGTGAAATTTTAATTTATATGGTGTTTAAATATATTTGTTGGAGGATAGGGTACAAAAAAAAGCGTAATTTTATACAATTTGTACATTCATTAGAGAAAAAAATAAATTATTCAGTGTTATTCGGATGCGAGACTATATGCATTTTAAAGCCTGATATGTCTGCTATAATTAACCGCTTTAAGTTGCTGCGCATAGGTGCGACGCCCATACATTTTTTTTTTCATTTTCGAACTGGCCTTCAGCAAAAAATGAATGTCAAAATAATTGTTATTTTACTTATATTAACATGAAGTGGTACATTGACAAGATTTTTTTTTTCGTATGTGTAGGGGAGTTAAGTGTGAGTATAATTTTCGATTTTTGGAGCTCAACCCACCACACCCCCTCCCTCTTATTGAGGGGACATCTTCTATAAAGGGGTGATAAGAGTTCTACGTGATATTTTGAAAATAGTTATTTTTCGCAAAAAATACTGACATCATCTTGTAGATAATTAAATTCTCTACAATTTATGTAAATAAACTTTTTATGTAGGACTAAAAATAAAAAAGTTATAATTCAATAAAAAAAAAAACAATTTTCAAAATAAATGTTATTTTAAAAGTTTTCTTTCTTTTTTCTCGATTTTGGACTTTTAAAGACATTTTTATTGAAAATCTGTTTTTAACTATAACTTTTTCATTTTCATTTCAATAGAACAAAGTGTATAAACATGAATTGTAGATAATTTAATAGTTAAAATCAATTAAATTAATATAAGTTTAATCCACCGATTTTGCCGATTTGCCAACTTTCGGAGGAAGCGCAAGAAGCTAGGAACAAAGAAAACAGCAAATATCGTGAGCTATTTACGAGAAAAACTTCGCTGTTGGACACAATAACGGATCTTTTAATTAGGCTATTGATAACATCGGACCCTTTTATAGCCAGAATAAGGTGCATTCCGAAAAGGAAAAAAAGTGCTATCAAGCATGAAGTCTTAGACCTTTTAAATGCAACTAAATAATATAAAAACCTTGTTTTTACGGTCTTTTTTGTAGAAAAATATAAATAATGTTTATTTTAATTTATGTATTTTATGTTTTTTATTAATAAATATAAGTAAAAAGGAACAAACGTTTTTTTTCGGCGTAATTTAATTGTTCCTGATGTGCTTAATTAAGTGCATAAAACACGTAGTTTCAGAACTCTGTTCATTAAAAATTTGGCCAAGTATATATAAAATTCTATTTTAATTTCATATTGGTATCTATTAGTTATAAATATGACCAACAAAAATCAAGCATAAGCTTTTTTTCTGAGCGAAATTCATTTGCTAAGAAGAGTCTATCAAACTGCAAAAAACGAGTACTTTTAAAGCTCTGTAAAAAAAAAATTAACAAAATATTTTAATAATTGTTGTTAAATTTCATTATTCACATATTTATATTTAATCCTGCAAAAAAAGAATTATCAAAAGGAAAAACTCGTAACCGCTATTAATTTAATCCCGCTAGATTTGCGAATTGTCACACTGTGCGCCGCCCAGAGAATGTCAAAGCTAATGGACAAAGCCATTCCTGGTCGCCTACGACAGAATGTCTTTGTCTACCTCGATGACATCTTGATTTGCTCTCCGGATTTCAAAACACATATGAAGGTACTGGAGGAAGTTGCTATAGCTTTACGCCAAGCAGGATTGACAATAAATGTAGAGAAAAGTAAATTTTGTTTCAAGGAGATAAGATACCTAGGGTATGTAGTTGGTGACGGATGTATAAGAACTGACAAGGACAACGTATCGGCGTCCGAGGACTTTCCGATACCGAAGACTCCCAAGCAACTCCGTAGGTTCCTAGGTATGACCGGATGGTATAGACGTTTCATACCAAACTACGCAACTATAGCACCTCCAATGACAGACTGTTTGAATAAAGGACAGTCTTTTAAGATGACCGACGAAGCAACAACAGCTTTTCAACTACTCCAAACGAGTTTAGTTACCGCTTCTATACTCACGAATCCAGACTTTTCAAAACATTTCTACATACAATGTTATGCTTCAACCTCTGGAGTAGGGAGTGTGATCTTCCAGATGGATGAGGAGAAAAATGAATGACCGATAGCATTCATGTCCCAGAAGCTGAATTCGGCTCAAATAGCGTTACAGAACTTGAATGCTATGCAGGGCCGGACAAAGCATATGTGCATAATGTGCAAATGCACAGGGCGCAGAATTCTGGGGGCGCATTGCCAGGAGCAAGAAAATGTAATCTGATCTTGCGCAAACAAACATGTACTACTATTTGCCATTTTTTGAACCACAAACATTCTTAAAATAATCTCAAAAAAACATCCATCACATCACAACTGTCCTAAGTTATCTCTTGCGCACTAACTAACATCAATTTCATTGTTGCATTCAATGAAAATTTAACTCAAGATATCACAGAACTAAAAATCCTACCTACCTCATTTCCAAATATTTCACCATTCACCCTGTTCATACAAGAGAAAAAAAGAAAAAATCTCAACACAAAAAAGTTCCATGCAAGAGAAAAAACGAAAAAATCTCAACACAAAAAAGTTCCATGCTTCTGCAGAAGCTGTATGGACGAGGAAGAGGAAGAAACAGTTCTTCATCTTCTCTGCACATGCCCTGCTCTGGCTCGAAAACGCAAGAATTACCTAGGAGAATTCTTCTTTAACGATCTAAACGATCTAAATCATATCGGCATAAGCAGCCTCTCACGTTTCGTAAGAGACTCAAACTGGTTCCATTGAGCTTAGGAAGAAACCTCAAGATTCATGTGGTATCACAATGGGCCATTAAACTGGCCTAAGTGTGTCCGTTTCCATCTTGGACAGCCACTTCAACCTAACCTACCTCATATGTGCAAGATATATTTCATGCACACCGAGTCCCAAAATTAACATAGAGAGTATGACGAAGCAAAATACTTATTCATATCGAATCGTATGGGCTAGTACGTGCAGGTTTTGTATCACGCACCGTACCTGAATGTGAGTTCTCATCTACAAAATAAAACAACAAAAAAACACTCCATATATATATATATATATATATACATATATATATGTATATGGAGTGTCTTTGATTTGTAGTAGAAGCAGAAGGTAGCACAGCAACCTATCTGCTCTCTTTTTTCTGAGGCATTTTTTTGTTGTTTTTTTTTTGTAGATGAGAACTCACATTCAGGTACGGTGTTAATTTTGGGACTCGGTGTGCATGAAATATGTATATCTTGCACATATGAGGTGGCATGGAACTTTATTGTGTTGAGATTTTTTCGTTTTTTCTCTTGCATGGAACTTTTTTGTGTTGAGATTTTTTCTCTTGTATGAACAGGGTGAAATATTTGGAAATTAGGTATGTATGTAGGTAGGTAGGTATGGTCAATTGATGTGCAAGTTTTCTTTTTTGCACACTGAGTATCGAAACTAACATGGGAGATATTTAAAAAAAACTTATTCATACGGAATCATATGGTTCAGAGCGTGCAGGTTTTCTTATTGCACTTGCACACTGTGTAAGAGTTAAGTGCCTGATAACAGGAGATGAAATTTTCAATAGAATGGAAAAGGAGCATAGAGCTTAAAAGTTAAAGAGGGATGATTCTATGTGGAGTCGAATTGTTCTTGCACAGGCAGTTTTTTTTTTGAAAGTTAATGACTGTTGTAACGGCTACTTTTAATGTATATCTAGTCTGGTGCAGAATGCAGATTGTTTCGATTGTTTTTTCGCTTTGTTGGTTAATTAATATTAAATAAATAGCTATCAGTTTTTAATAGAAGTGACGTATTTTGTGACAAGACCGTAATGTGACTGATTCAGTTGATTTTAGACAAGCTTGAATTAAATGAAATTTTAATAAGTAACTGTCAAAGCCAAAGTTATGATAATGGTTCGAATATGAAAGGAAAAGAAGCGGGTGTTCAGAATCGAATTCGAACCCTGGAACGAAGAGCATTTTTGGTTCCATGTTGCCCGCATTCCTTAAATTTAGTGGTTAATGATGCTGCTCGGTTCTCATTTTATGCAGTTAAAATTTTCGATACAATTCAATGTTTGTTTAACTTTTTTTCAAGTTCAAGAAATATATGAAGCCCTATAGAATTAAGAAATCTAGAGGCAAAAAACATTGCAGAATCGTTAGGAAATAAAATTTTTGATTTTACATTTATTTGCTTCCTGCTAATTTGGTTTGATACTTTAGAAAATATAAATTAAACTAGTAAATATTTGCAAAGTCCGTCCGTTAATCTGTCAACTGGCATAACAGTTTTAGAAAATACAAAAAACAGTTTGATTTTAATGCGTTCCGATGAAAAATTTAAAGAGTAGGTATGTTCAATTATCCGAGCGTATTGCTAGTTCCCTAGAAATACCAAATATGTTTCTTGTAGCTTCATCATTGCGATCTCAACGGAGAAAAATACTTTATGCTGATGAATGTCCTGAAACTATATTAGCCGAAACAAAGATTCAAAGTTGATTTTTTTTTCAAATACTTGAAAGGTTTGATACGTATAGTATCAATTTTACATTTTTGAGTAACATAAGTGAATGTTTAAAAAATAAAAATGTACGTGCTTCATGCCTTAATTTGCAGAATGTTTTAACATAAAGTAGTTTTAAATATTTAGATGGAGAAGAATTGTTTCAAGAGTTAACCGTAATATCCCAGCTTGTTACGCCACAAAGCTCAAGTTTAAATAAATAAATTTTATTTTTAGTTCAAACCTTGAAGATTTTGCTCCGAATTTAGTAACTGCTCTCCAAATCCTTAATACAATCCCGGTCACGGTAGCTTCAGGAGAACGTAGTTTTTCTAAACTTAAAATTATTAAAAATTATCTTAGGACAACCATGACTCAAGAGAGATTGGTAGGTTTATCTATAATGTCCATTGAAAAGAAATTATTAAATTCTTTAGACTTTGATAATCTCTTTTCTGAATTTGCAAAATGTAAGGCCAGAAAAGTAAGTTTCCAAGTTTAAAAGTTTCCCCTCTGCTCATTTCTTCGCTGCGTTTTAGTTTAATGGTTTAGGCCTCCTGGGGATACCTCAATTAAAAAAACGCATTGAAAGTCTACCTCCTGGGTAGTCTGGGAAAGGCTTATGCTTGTGTATCAGTTTATGTGTAAAAAAAAAATATAAAAAAGGGGCGTTTTCTACAAATCTTGCACAGGGCGCAAGTTTGGCTTGGGCCGGCCCTGATGCTATGCGGCCGTTTTGTCGGTGAAAAAGTTCAGGCCCTACGTGGAGGGTTTATCCTTTACTATAATCACCGATCACGCAAGTCTAAAATGGTTGATGACGTAAAAAGATCTTACTGGACGATTAGCCAGATGGAGTTTCAAACTGCAAGGTTTCGACTTCGTGATCGAACATAGGAAGGGTGTCTAAAACGTGGTCCCCTATACTCTCTCACGAGTCCACGAGGGTCTTTTTTTGATTCCCCAGTGTCTGGACAAGCATAAACAAAACGCTGTCAAAATTGAGACAAAAATATTTCTGGCCTGGAATGGTTGCCGATGTTTAGAACTGGGTGAGGTCGTGTGACATTTGCAAATGCAGTAAGTCAATTAATATCACTACTCGACCGCCGATGGGACAACAAAGACTGACTGAACGACCTTTTCAACGTTTATTTATTGACTTTTTGGGCCCTTATCCAAGAACAAGAAACGGAAACACTCACATATTCATCGTCCTAGATCACTTTAGTAAATATGTCTTTCTGAAGGCAATACGAAAAGCAACATCATCTGAGGTAGTTAAATTCCTATAAGAAAGGATTTTCCATGTGTTTGGTGTTCCAGAGGTTGTGCTTCATTGTTTTCCAGCTTCTTGACTAGATATGGTGTCAAACATATACGAACTGCAATTTATTGACCACAAGCTAACGTGTCTGAAAGGGTAAACCAATCTGTTTTATCGAAGATTCGGTCCTATCTCGGTAGTGACCAAAAACATTGGGATCAGCACGTTAGTAATGTGGCGTTCTCGTTGCGAAGCGTTGTACATGATGCTATTGATGTTGAACCATACTACGCGATATTTGGAACACCAATGGTTCATGGCAAAACATACATATATGAACTACTCCGAAAGTTAGGAGCAGTAAAAGAATCAAAGATCGAAATTCTAAACAAAGACAGCCGACTAGCGTTAATTAGAACAAAAATTTTGAAAATCTGAAATTAGCACACCAAAAAGTTACCAAAGTATATAATACACGAAGTCGAGAAATCCAGTATAAAACTGGCCAAATAGTTTACAGACGAAAATTATAACGCGAAACTTGGTCCGAAATTCATAGAATCTATTATTCTAAAACCGGTAGGAAATTCCCTTAATGAAATAGGTGATAAAGTAGGAGTTTATCATGCGAAAGACTTGCACGTTTGAACATAAAAATAAAATTGTCGCCCTCAGATGATGTTGCCCACTGTGATATTAGAGTTAGGTAAAGATACTTCAGTTTTTTTTTGTAGTTTATTCATATGCCATTTTATATTTACATTGATAATATAATATATAAAAATATAATAATATAATATAATCTGATATTTTTCTTTAGTTTAGTTCGTTAGCTTAGCTTTTTATAATCTGTGATATTTTTTTAGTTTAGTTCGTTAGCTTAGCTTTTTATAATCTGTGATGTTTAGTTAGTAACCTTGAAGTACCTGATTTTTTTTGCTAGAAGGATAAAGACTGATTTTTTACCTGTGATATTATTTATGTAGATAGTAAAAGTGACAGATGAATAGAGCTACATAGTTCAAATGAGTATTTATTTGCTGCCGGCAGCACGTTGGATAAAAGATCCTAAAAAACCCTTATAGGTCAATTCTTTCGTGAATTTTGATTTAAACCTTTTAAGTGTTTTTTTTTTATATTAAACATTAATATTAAGATGAGAAAAGAAACGAGTGGGAGAACTCGATTGAGTTTTTTTTTGTAATGAATTTGAAATTGAAGAATAAAGTTATAATTTGAATTGGTATTGTAGTAAACAAAAATGGTGTACGAATTTAATAGCTAATGGTGTGTGAAGGCTTGGTAAAGCCGTCCAGATGTGATTTTGATTTTAGGACATGACAGACTAACTTTCTCAACGGACTAATTGTCGACTGGTTGAGTCATTTCAGGGGCTATTTGCGCTGCATCCCAATGGTTTAGGCTGTAGGAGCGTGGACAGACAGACAAGACAGACGGACGGAATCGCGGGACCCACTTCTTTCGACTTCTCTACCATCGTAATATCATGTGTGATTAAAATCTCAAGTTCGAAATTTTGCACCAATGCAAAACTTGCCATATACATACATAGTTCCTACATATATGTATGTCGCAGGTAAAAAATGAGGATGAAAAAACTTCTATTTCCTTATATTGTACCTTTTTTATTTATTAATTTATATATTATCTCTGTACGTACCCGTGGCATGATGGTTAGTGCGTTGGACTGTCATGCCAGAGGTCTTGGGTTCGATCCCTGCCTATGCCATCTAAAGTTTGTTTCACGGGTAGTGCCTCTTGCGAGGAATTGACAAATTCTCCAAGAGTAATTCTTGTCATGAAAAGTGCTTTCTCAAATTGGCCGTTCGGATTCGGCTTAAAACTGTAGGTCCCCTCCATTGCTGACAACAGTACTCGCACACGGGAATGGTTGAGAGTTGTAAGTCACTAGGCCCTAGTTCTCAACGGACTGTTGCGCCACCCAATTTAAATTTAAATTATCTCTGTACATATTTCTATTACGGTTATAATACTTCTTTGTATATATATATATTACTAGCTGACCCGACAAACGTTGTCTTGTCATATAAATAATTTCTAGAGAATATTTAGCTAGAAAAGAAACAACTGACTTATTAGAAGTGTGTAAGGATGTTGTATATAAGTGGGAAAGGTATAGAGTACTGTAAACGGTGACAAAACATTAAAATAACAAATCAACAAACAATTTTCTTTAATTAAAGAAAAGAATTAATTTTATTCTTTAAAATTATAAACATATCGCTAATTATGACAATACTACAAAAAAACAATATCAATCCCTTAATGCAACAGAGTGTACCATATTTTTTGTGATCAGATCTTTCGCCAATACAAACAAACTGGATGGTTTGCCCACTCGAGAGCACGCCACGTACAATTGTCCGTGTGGAAAACATGAAGTTCTCAAATCTAAGCCGCAGACAGGCATCGTTTTGCCTTGATACTTATTGATAGTCATTGGCAAATGCCAATCTAATTGGAAATTGAAGGATATAATAGGAATTCGCGGTAATAATATATTTTCACTTCGGAATATACCATTTACTATTATTGCTTCGATAACATTTTTCATTAATTTTTTAATTACTAATCGCGTGCCGTTGCACAACAGTGGTGGGTTCAAATTACGAAGCAAAATTACCGGAGATCCAACCTTCAGCTGTAAATTATGCGGTGGCATGCCTGGTAAATCCAATGAGTTCAAAAACTCATTTTAATAATTTACAGCTTCGGTAGCATTACAAACTGTATCAACAGATTTGTATGAAACCAAGTCTCCTGGTAACAAATGCTGTATCTTGAGATTTAATTCGTAGACATCCACATTTTTTGCTGCTAAAATTGCATGGTTTGTATATTGTCTCTGTACATCGGGAAATATCTGGTCAATGAGAGCATCTTGTGAATCAATAATAGTGCAGAAATCGACCGGTAATTTTATGCATCCAGTTTCATCTGTAGGAACTTTTCCGTCGCCTATATCTAATCTAACAGTTGTTTTGAGAATGTTTCAGCGGATCCTGAAGCGTTTGAACACGCATATTTACTTTCAGTTGTACTTTTTCAACATTACGCCACAGTGGCCCTGATTTTAAGCACGAAGTGTTTATCTGAAATCACCTGAAAGGAGTAACAGAGTGCCGCCAAATAGTCTTTCGTTGTTTTTTATATCTTTCAATGTCCTGTTCAACGCGTCAAGCGAATGTTTGTGTTCCATAGTGCATTCATCCCAGATGATAATTTTACACTGTTTCAGGACTGTGGCCATGATTGTTTGTTTTTTTTATTTTGCACACCGCGTCTGGGTTATTTTGAATATTTAGTGGCAGTTTAAATACTGAATGAGCTGTTCTGCCTCCATCCAATAAAGTAGCCGCAATGCCAGAAGATGAAACAGCCAATGCGATACCATTATTTGATGGTATTTCAGCAAGAATTAGCGAAATAAGGAATGTTTTGCCAGTTCCACATGGTGCATCAAAAAAAAAAAAAGAATCCACCTTGTCCTGCCGAAACTGCTAGCATGATGTGGTCATAAATGGTTCTTTGTTCTTCATTCATTAGTGGGACATTGCGACTGCGAGCAACAATCGCTGCCATTTCTACAGCATTGTATTGTAGTTCACGATTCAATTCAGTGTATATTCAATCAGATGCATTTCGATTTGGTGAATGCATACCGAAATGACTGAGTGGTAAGTTGGCAATGATAATGCACAGATCCTCAATAGCAATCAATGCTTCATTGTACATAGCGTCACTGAATACTATCGTAAGATCGTTGCACCGTGTACGATGTTGATGTTCGTCAGAAATATTGTAATTTTCGGCTCGTAATTTAATTTTAAAAATTGAAGCCGCTCAGATTCAATTTTACCATACATATCGAAAATATACTGACTGAATAATTTCCCGCAACAAAGTAAAATATTATTTGAATTTTCTCTGGCTTGAAGCTTGTAAGAGTAAAAATCCATTGATGACACAGTTTTTTTTGAGAAACTCTTGTTATTGGATGAACTTAATTAAATAACCGTCTTCACCATGACTAAATATCAAAGGGTACTGCAGTGCATCGTAAGACCGGTGTATTTCACTTACACGTTTTAGAGTGTTATGTTGTGCTCGCAAAACCATGTCCCTTTTTGTAAATTCTTGTCCAACAATTAATACGGCTACATCATCAACTTGAGGTGCATTATAACGACCTCTGTGTTCTGTCTGTGGCGTACGGTCAGCTCTGATAATGACTTGAAAATTTTCTATATTTTATGGCATTGCTTCAAAAGCACTCTTGAAGTTGCGCACGTAAGGATTGTGACAATGTAACAAACATTGCAGGTCTTACAATAATTCTCTGTAAGTATTTGGGCCTATCGACATTGGCCGTTGTACTTATCGCCGAATCACCCATGAAATATAATTGGAAACATTTCGGTTCGTCAGGGTTGTTTGGTAAAAGAGATCCAGCTAAATGATAGACTTGACCCTGAAATTTAAATGTGGATGGTGGATCAGCAATTTCTGCCAATTAAACTTTTCCTCCTGAACAGCAGAGACCTGGTTCTTTAGGCTATTTGAATGCACGAAAGAAATTGCACTTGGAATTCATATTTCTTATCGAAACGTGAGATCAGTGAGTCAGTGATATTTGAATTTTACATGTATAGATAACAAATTGTTGACTAACATTATCGGACTTTATTTATGCCCAAAACCTGCTCCGAGATATACTTTTCATTAAAAAAAACTGCATGACAATTGGATAAGAAGTTTCGAAGCCAAACCGTAACAAAGATTTCCTCTTTTGCTTGATTTTAGTTTTATATTGTATATAGATATTTTAATTTTGATTGAAGTCGTTAACGTGATTTGTTAGTGAGATATTTGTGGGCCAACCAAAATTTTATTTTCTTTAAATTACTGTATAGTAAAAAAAAACACCACAAAGTCCTTTCTGCACATTTTTGTGTTATTATCTGTAAAACCACATTTATTGGAAGTCGATATCTCTACTTATTCTTGAGATATGGACAACGAAATCTTTGTTCAGATTCTAGGGACCTTGAAACGTCAAGAAATGTAAAAATTTTCAATTCGACAAATCAGACCGATTAAAAAAACTTAATATGGCAAGGGACATATTTGGTTGACCTCAAATATCGCATCCTAGAATTTTTTTAAATTATTTTGCAATGAAGTCTATTAGACTATTTTTGGCTTATAACAAAGGTATGAAGTTTTATGTAATTGAAAAATAAGTTCATATGAACTTATATTTTATTAAACTATAACCATCAAATTTTGTATTGGTTTCTTTTTGCTGAAAAGTAAATATTTTGTAATGGAGTCGTACCAATAATTCTACTCAATTACTTGCACTTTAATTCTTGCAAGGCTGGAAATGGCCTTCAATAAATTGTTTTGTTATAAAATTCACGTTTTACGATTTCTAATAATTTTCTTCAAACCCAAATTGATGAATTTATGCAAAAATGCGCTATTAGGAATGTTTCCGAATCTACTATCGTCTGGCATTGTTTATTTCTGTTCCCTGTAATGAGATAAATATTTCAACAATCGCCTCCTTGACTCCGAACTTAAAAGACTTGAAAGTTAAATGTGCGTCTAAGAGACTGAGATAACATTCAATAGTTGAAAAATAAGTTTTAAGATTCAATAATGTTGATATCATTAAAACCAGATTGTAATTCTCTTTGGAAACTGTTTTGTTAATACAAATTATAATTATTCTCACACTCAAAATAATTGTCATATTATAAATTTGACATACATACGAGTTGCAAATAATTTTAAATCGAATGTAAAATTCTCCCGAACAAAACAATCACCCTCGCTCGCCTCACTGAATCAACAAAACGAAACGGTGATGCCTTTATATATTATATAATATGTATGACAATAAAATTTTAATGGAGCACCAATAACAGTACCTACCCAGCAGCTTCAAGAGCTCCATGTCCTATACTCTACTGCCCTATTTTTAAGTCGAATACTTGCCTTATTTTTCTTTTTCTCACAACCCCCACCGTTGGGTCCCATAGTATATGATGCGAGGAACACGGGACAATTGAGTGCGATCACCACCGTCATCATCATAATAATAATAACAGCTATCGTTCGCCTTCGCGCCGCATTTACTCGTCAGTAGTGACTACTGTCGTCATCGGGACATAATCATTCCACTGAAAAAAATAACAAGGAGTTCACATCGCACTCAGACTCACTTCACTATATACACATCACACCTAAACCTACATATAGAGAGGGAAGGACCTACATACTATATTCACAACACAAGGACACCACCATCACATCATCATAACACGAGGATATTATATCTTTATTCGCACGTTGTTACATTTTGTGTTACTATGCTATACGTTGCGTCATTATGTGGTGACATCAAATTCTGCAAATATACACAGCACCACAGCACAGACCTTGGCTTCAACTCATACTCATACTCATTAACTCATCTCTCTTGCCGTGAAGGACCTGAATTAGCTGTCATATTGTTCATAAAAACACATCAGGACAGCGTAAATACCACGTGTGTAATTCCTTCGCTATTAACTTCTCTATTATTGCAATGGTCATACCGTATCCGCTCTGTCCAGGTCGATAGTGTCCTAAGCGTGAGCAGACCATGTTAATATTCTGCTATGAAGCGCCCGTCTGGACTCCATTCATTTTTATTTTGATGGTCCGGTTTATAATGTCCTTGGTGCGGTGTTGTATGTTGTGTATGGATATGGACAACGATGCTACTCGTACAATAATAATTATTATTCTGTCTTAAGGATGTTTAGTTTTATTATTTCGACTTGATGTTGGACAATTGCATTTCGGGTCGGGTCCTCTCTCTATTCTACTACCTATAGGAACTAAGAATATAGCTTTGAGGGAAATAATAATTTTTGGATTGGTTGAACTCGATATACATACATGGCCATGGTGCAATAGCATCAGTACCAACAGTCAGCGAAAACAAACGACAACAACAACAATTTGTTCTTATTGGCAACATAATAAAAACTAATAGTTATACCTTTGCAAATAACGATCACAAGGGTGACCCTGGCCAGTCCAGTACACCAAGTTTAGCTGGGGTAGGTCCTGGGACGTGCAGCCTGAATTTATTTATAGCCGATGGGGAATCTAAATTGAGTTTGGGTTTCTGCGGTTAAAAGGTGATTTCTGTTTGTTATAATGGTCGAATGTTACGGACGTCATAATAATTGGAATGGTGTGTTTAGATAAGAACAACCCTCCGCTGTGAATGTTTTAAGGGACAGAAAAAAAATTTTTAACAGAGAAGGAACGCATTGAGTATAAATCACATAAGGATCAGTATTTTATAAATAAAATATTAAGTATGGAGGGTTGAAAATATTTGCGTCCAACAAAGAACAAAAAATAAGGGCTTTGTAGAAGTGATTCTTGCATGGTAATTCTGATGGGTTACTGGACAAGCCAGTAATTTTTTTTTTTTTTATAATAAGCAAACACCAAAATATACCTTTAATATGCCAAAGACACAGTGTTAGCATTAGGAAAAGAGGGAAGGGTTGGATAGTAGGTATCGGTGTACATTGATTTTGAATTCCTGAACATTGCAATGATAGGGAAAGATAGAGCGTGGCAAGGCGTTCCACATTCGCGTAGTACGGCTAAAAAATGAATCTCTGTACTTCATAGTACAGCCGAAGTTGGGCTCAAGGGTAAACTGATGGGCATTCCTAGAAGCGCGGGTATTACGGTTAAATTGTTTAAGGGGAGGAATGCAACTGGCTATTTCACTAGAGCATAGTCCGCTTAATTAACGGTAAAAAAGGGTGAGAAAAGAAACCTTGCGTCGATGTTCGAGTAACGTAATCGAGTTGATGATGTTAATGTCACCAATCATTTTAAAAGGTCTTCTTTAAATACTGTCCAAGAGGCCTACTGTTACTGCAGCACCAGCCCAGACATGGGAGTTATATTCAACCACAAAAGCTGGTTGCTGATACACATTCCGAGGATGTTGAGATTTTCCGTTTCGTTGATGTAAGTGCCACTTATACGGGTAGATAGTGGCAAAGAGGGTTTATCTCCCTTTAACGATTTAAGACAGCATTGGGTTTTCGATGCATTAAATTCCACACGGTTTTTTATTCCCCATTGTACAATGCTGTGTAGGTTGGAATTTAATGAGGTAATCATATTTTGCCTTCGCAGTTCCACATCCGAAGAGGAGGGTTGTGAGTCTGGAAACGAATATGAAAAGCTAAGAGTGCTATCGTCAGCGAAACAATGTATTGGATTAGAAGTTGCAGACAGGAGATCATTAATAAAAATAAGAAAGAGTGTTGGAGATAGAACAGAGCCCTGGGGCACACCAGCATTTATTTTGAGATTTTCAGACTTGAACCCATCCAATACTTCATTGCGGAACTTTATTGGATGGAGGCAGAACAGCTCATTCAGTATTTAAACTGCCACTAAATATTTAAAATAACCCAGACGAGGTGTGCAGGTGATTTTAGACAAACACTTCCCATTATTCCGCGTTCAAGTACGCTGATGAGATCAACGCGTGCTTGAAATCATCGTCACTGTGGCGTAATGTTGAAAAAGTACAACTGAAAGTAAATATGCGTGTTCAAATGCTTCAAGATCCACGATTATTGATTTACAAGATGCTCTCATTGAACAGATATTTTCCGATGTTCACAGACAATATATAAGTCATGAGTGGCTGGCAGAAAGAGCAATTTTAGCAGCAAAAAATGTGAATGTCAACGAATCAAATCTCAAGATACAAAATTTGTTATAAGGAGACTTCGTGTCATACAAATCTATATTGATACAGTTTGTGACGCTCTCAAAACTGTAAATTATCCCACTGAGTTTTTGAACTCATTGGATTTACAAGGCATGCCACCGCATAATTTACAACTCAAGGTTGGATCTCCGGTAATTTTGCTTCGTAATTTGAACCCACCACGGTTGGCAAACGGCACGCGATTAGTAATTAAATAATTGATGGAAAATGTTATCAAAGCCATAATTCTAAATGGCAAATTCAGAGGTAAAAACATATTATTACCGCGAATCCCTATTATACCCACATATGTGCCAATTCAATTCAAACGCCTTCAATTTGCAATTAGATTGGCATTTGCAATGACTATCAATAAGTCTCAAGGCAAAACTATGCCTGTCTGCGGCTTAGATTTGAGCACGGACAACTATACGTGGCGTGCTCTAGAGTGGGCAAACCATCCAGTTTGTTTGTATTGGCGAAAGATGGGATCACAACAAATATTGTACACTCTGTTGCATTAAGGGATTGATATTGTTTTTTTTGTTTGTAGTATTGTCACAATTAGCGATTGTTTATTGATTTGTTAATTTAATATTTTGTCACCATTTACAGTGCTCTATATCTCTCCCACTTATATACCACATCCTTACACACTTACAATAAGTTATTTATTTCTATCAAATTATTCTCTTGAAATGATTTATAAGACAAAACAACGTTTGTCGGGTCAGCTAGTATATATATATATTTAGGGCTAATGTAACACTAAACGTTTTATTTTTAATAAATTATCATAACTTCGCGCTGAAATATTTCTATAAATGCTTGTGTTTCACAATAACGAGACATTATGGCTGAGGTTCAGTTAAAAGGTTTGAAAAGATGTTTAAGACGAATAGACACTTAAGTTCTAAGTTAAGGGCTTTGCAGGCTTTGAAAACAGGATTTTGATCAGAAGAATTATTTTGAAGCCTTACGCCATATTAATACAATTTTAAGGATCAAAATCAGATATACATACATATGTTTAAAGAATTTCGTTTTTATGTGAATAATATGATCAAGGCGAAAAGAGAAATTCTCATTGAAAAGAGGACGTTTAAATAGAAGTATTAAACAAAAACAAAGGTTGGGATGGGATGCGAATGCGACAAACACTGTTAACTTCGCATCCGTGCCCATCTGTCGGTTTTACTAAAATTTTAGCAAAATATTAACTCTTACAAAATGCCTTAGATAAACTAATACTTTGGCTGACCATTGTGGGCTGGACGTTAACCTACACAAAACTGATTAAGTCATACTTCCGAGGAAATACAAAATTCCACATAGTAACTCTCCCAATATCAAAGGAATCCAATTAAAGTACGCAGGCGGGGATAAGTATCTGGGTCTTAATTTAGACAAAAAACTAAATTTGAAACGCAGTGCACTAGAAAGAGCCAAGGAAACTAATGTAGCTCTCTTTCCTGCAAAAAAAAAGCCATTGGTAATAAATGGGGCTTGCAGCCCCGAATTACGCATTAGTTATATACATTAGTAATCACACCGATTTCACTGTACGGTGTGGCAGTATGCTTTAGGAAAAGCTATAAACCGCGGCAAACTAAATAAAGTCCAACGTTCAGCTTGCCTATGTATGAGGGGATCGCTTCGCATGACCTAGTCTGCGGCACTGGATACTCTACTCTACCTAACACCTCTTGATATACTTAGAAAACAAATAGCTCCAAGCTCTGCTATTGGACTTAAAGCTTTATCGTATTTAGTATTTATAATCGATTCCAAAGCACATAGACTACACCATCCTCCAACTGCAATTCGACAGAAACTTCCAGATTTCTATACCTACCACATCTTTCTGGGAGGATTGGGCATTACTGGAAGACTAGTCAATCCATTTTTATGCAGATGGATCAAAAACGAATGAAGGGGTTGGTGGAGGCGTGCACTCTGAATAACTTTAAATAAGTCTCTCATTTCGCTTTCCGAATCATTGTAGCGTGATAGAGTCGGAACGTTCGGCGATAAAAGAAGTCTTGTCCTGGCTTAAGGAAAATGTGATATCAAAACCAGATATCCGTATTTTCACACGCAGTCTCTACAAACTCTATAACATTTCATATAACTATCGATCATCTCTAATGGAGAATAAACACAACTGTTCAACATTCACCTTTGCGGAGTGCCAAGCCATACAGACATTCCAGGAATTTGTAAGGCAGATGAATTCGCCATCGCTAGAAATGGAACAGTACAACCCATTCTACCACGGTTCACTAATGCTAGCTTACCAATTGCTACATTTAAACTGTTGCTAATGCAAGACGCTGTAAAGAAGGCAAACATTAGGTGGAATAACATCACCACCAAAAACATTTGCGACCTACTCTAGATTTAAAGCACTCAAGGTGCTTGCTATCTCCAAGCAGATCGCATATAAGCTAGATAATCGGTGTTATAACCCAACACTGTCTAATAGTAAAGCACGCACGCACGCGGCCGGGCGTATTCTCAAATGACTTTTACAGAAGCCGTATGAACGAGGAAGAGGAGGAGACAGTTCTTCACTTCCTCTGTACATGCCCTGCTCTAGCTCAAACACGCAAAACTTTCTTAGGAGAATTCTTCTATAACTATGTCAATCACATTAACATAATCAGTCTTCCATATGATATTATTTGCATATGATAAAATAAGATTGATTTCAATAACTGCTTTTCCCGACATTTTTAGTCAAAACCCAATTGCTATTAATTTTATCAGAATTTTTTGAATTTGTTTATTTCTCATAAGAAATACCGATTGGATTTTTCCAACAACATTCTTAAGTTAAGAAAAAATTTTTGTCCAGAATGAAATAATTTTGAAGTAAATAACTTCATCAATTTTTAAATCGAACATTAGTTTTTACCAGCTTTTGTAGATACTTATTTTTCATAAAAACTACTGACTGTTGGATTTTATTTTTAAATTTAATAAATGTTAAAACCAATGGCGTACAACTTAAAAAAAACCTGTTTTATGTTCTTAACATTTATTATTTAATTATTATTCAAAAAATTTAGCAATTTAAGAGCGACTCCAAAATTGTAAACCTTTCTTTTAGCTTTTTTCTAGTAAATTATTGTTTCCCTTTTATTAAGAAACAGACATCCGAAAATGTCTAAACAATGTCATTTCGTGGACTAGACCATTCCATCCACTGTTTTTTTTTAAGATTAATTGACATATGCCGTATATAGACTTATTAAATTTTTAAAGTTAAAATAGCCATTTCGTGATTTTTACTTTAAAAAATGATGTTTACAAAGTGATTTTTGCTTTACAAAACTAGCTAAATCATCTTTTAAGCTTATTAAATTGCTAAAAACGGCATTAAAATTATAAGTCGTTAAAAATACTGCAAACATATTTTTACAAGATAAAATTAGTTTGAATTCATTTTCTTCAATTTTGGCCAACATATTCGAGCCGAAAGTCAAATTTTACCAACTTTTAGTAGTGATATTTTTAGGTTTTTGTTTGTAAGAAACCGTTACTTAGATTTTTCTCAACAAGTCAGCAGAGATGTCAAAAAAGTGTATTCTTCGTTTATAAAATATATTCTAGAGGTAAATAATTGTATCATTGTTTTGGATTAGTCTTATTTGGTCTTTAGGTTGAAAAGTCGAATAAAATCAAGTTATCATTCATATCATCTTTTTGGCGACGACACTCACACAATTATAATTCTTACCAGCCTCATTGCTTCAATAAACAATAGTACAAGAAATGGCCAAGCGAGGCGTCGAAAAGTTAAGATCGCAATTTTTAGCAAAAAATTCGGGCAAATTTCAAAAAACAGTTGTTACGAAAACCGTTTTGATTCGGGATAAAAAAGTTACCAAATTCTGAAAGGTCATGAAGTGGCCTGTCACTGGATTTAATATAGACAATCCTTTACTGTACACTCTGTATACAAAATTAATTTAAAAAAAAAAAACCGCTCTGACGTTTTTCAAACGACAAATTTGGAAAATTATGTTTTTTTGAGGAATGAAATGGCATTTCAAATTTTGAAGACAAATTTATTTTGCTGGTATATTTTTAAATATTAAATTATAGGTACTATTTTTAAGCAGACTCATAGTAACAAGAGCAAGTTTCTGCGACCCAGTCGTGCATTTTATTTTTTTTGGAAGTTCACACTCTATGTGATATATTGTTTAAATGATATGCTTAGAAGTTTTGGTTTCTAACGTTCATCCTTGTGGGCACTTTGCTAATGCTTAGTTATTCATGTGAAGTATTAAGACTATAGAGGAAGAAATAGTTTTACTTTTTTTTTTAAGCCGTGAATATATCACGGCTTAAGTAAGGTGTTTGTAAATGTAAATAAAAGATTTTTAGAGAGATGCATGTGCGTACGTGTGTACTTGCGTTTGTACGTCCGTAAGTTTGGGAAGCGTTTTTCGCCGTCCATATCTCAAGACCCAGTAAACATATCGACTTCAAATAAATTTAGTTTTACAGATAATAATAAGGACTCTCAAAAAAATTGAGTGGGTGGTTTTTTTTTTTTTTTTTATTTATAAAAAAGTGAACATTTTGGTTAACCTAAAACATCTAACGAACCGATAAGGATAGCGACTTGAATTAAATTTTATATAATATAATGTGACGTGATACCAAGCCAATAAAATTTTGAAAAAAAAAATAAACAGACTTTTTTTATAAATAAAAAAAAAAAAACAAAAAAAAAATAATTGTCACCTCGAATATTTTACGAAAAAAAAAAAACGATTTCATCTCCAAAATAATTTTATTTAACGAAAAATAACCTTTTTTGACATCTGGTAAAATTTTGAGAAAAATCGAATTTGACAGTTTTTTTACAAAAAATAAAAATTGCTAAAAATTGGTAAAAATTGATTTTCTACTCAAATACCTTTTCAAAACTATTAGATTGGCCTTAAATCAATTTTATCTTTAAAAAAATATTATTGTCAACATTCAGTTAAATTTTGAGAAAAATTTATATTGATAGTTTTTTTTTTTACAAAAAATAAGAACTTAAACAAAACATTACTAAAAGTTAGTAAAAATTGAGGCTTAGTAATTTTCGACTCACTTCTACTCTGAACGTCGAACTTGTCGAGTTGTAGAAGCTGAGTAGGGTCAATGATTCTCGAGAATTTTCTCCAGATGAGTCCCGAAACTAAAGGACGTTCTTATCCCTCTACCTTTCCCAAAATCATCATCCATTCCCACATAAACAAGGCATACCAGCCAACGTTTATGTCACCAACTCCCATCCCACCTCCCACGTTGTAATGGCGAAAAAGCTAGACAGCGCTCCTATCTCCTATGCTCCTTCTCACTCTAGGTAAGGTAAATTAGCTGAATTGCTGTTACCGAATCCCAATCTTTTCCTCCCATATCAGAATGATGAATTAACATCAACTGATTCCTAACCCTATCTCTTCCTTCCCTACCACCTCTTATCTTTATTGGGCTGGATCTAAGGTGTTAAACGACCCGTGCCGATGATCAGCCTGGCTGGGGGCCCAATTCAAAAATAGCCCAGTCTCTAACGGAGTATCCGGATACCTGGCGACCTCCGGATTAACTAGCCTTATCTGTACATGCGAATCTCTGTGCAGACGGACCTCTTTTCTTCGCAACTCGTGGGATTAAAATGGAAAAAACAAAAAACAAAAATTTAAAGGATGATGAGACCGGTATCTCTTCAGGACCGGGCGGCAATTTGGCGTCAAAGCCTGTTGCCGTATCTCTTGCGGCCAGCACAGAGAAGGGAGTAGTGGCTAACCATGGACCCTCCTCTGCAGCTGGCAGCAACGAGGATAGGAAGGTAGTGATACCTAATTTCAGTAGTGGCAGGGTTGTGAAAAATGGCCCTACCACTACTAATGAGAGAAAGGGGAAACTCTCGAAAAGCCAATATAGGCAAAGGCGGCAAGCGGCGAAAATCCTGAAGGCCTCTGGTGCATCATCGGGGGCTGAAAGGACACCGCAGCAAACCGCTAGCGTCGAATGGGCAAAAAGCATACTTGCTACAACTAAGACCAGTAAGGACTCTACGTCCAAACGAGAAAGGTCTCTCGAGGGGGCCGTACCGACACCAAAACGGCCTCGGGTGCACAACACCAGCACTCCCCTCAATCCCATCAAGAAAGCCAGTTTCAGTGACGTCGCGAAGGGCAAAGTCGTGGTTGCGGTCATTGACAGGAGTGATGATGATGGAACAATATCGGCTGATCGTTGGCAGTTGGTCAAGGTTAAGCTCTCGGGTGGCTTTTTAAGCATTTTAAGGGAGCTTCCAGGACCACTTCCTTCCATAAGCGATGGGGGTTGGCATCAAGGCCACGTAAAACTCATGGTTTGTGGCGATCAGAGGTCTTGTGAAATGTATAAGCTCGCTGTCAGCCGGTTAGGTGAAGTTTGGCCAGGTGCGAAGCTCGAGGTAGTCGCTAAGGAAGACATTCCTAGCAGACCTAGAGCCCGCATTTGGATCCCAATGGAACCTGCCGGTATCGATGAAATTCTCGAGATGATCAGAGTTTGCAACCCGTCCCTTCCGACGCACAACTGGAAGATAGCCAAGCTAGAGGAGGTAAAGAATCTTTATAGGAGCGCCATTTTGGTACTCAATAAGGAATCTTTGGCTCCTCTAGCCATAAACGAGGGCTCGATAAACTATGGCTTCGAAACCATTAAAATTCGAGTCTATAAAAAAGATGAGGTTAACGCGGAAAGCGGGCCTCCAAAAACAACCGAGGGTGAACTAGCGGTTGGTGGGCCTGGGACATCGTCTTCTCTCTTAACTGAAGGTGACGATGCACCAATGCCCTCTCCAATAGCGACCCCACCCTCTACAAAAGTCGTAGACAGTCCATCCTTAATGGAGACTGAGGACGACCTCAACATGATCCTTTTGAGTGAGGACGAACTCTTGGGTTCATCCTCAGACTCAGAGGATCAGAACAAAACCGTGGTGGAGGTTGATCTGCCTAATTGTAGCCAAAATGCTGCAGTTAGTACAGATTAATCTCCAGCACTCCGTAAAGGCCTCGGCCTCACTTCTTCTCCGGCTGGCAAGAAACGGGGAAGACATTGTCCTGATCCAAGAGCCATGGATTGTGAGATCCGTTGTTCGAGGACTCAGGACTCCTGGGTACTACACACTGTGTGTGACAGATAAAGGTGAACCTAGATCTTGCATACTAGTGAAACGTAGCATTAATGTATTTTTACTCCATCATTTCAGTGACAAAGATACCACCGTAGCTAGGCTGGAAACAACCAAAGGAAGTTTCTGGCTAGTGTCGGCGTATCTTGGCCATGACCACCTTGGCCCTCTCCCTGGAAAAACCCTGGAGAAAGTCGTCGCTGAAGCGGAAAGGCAAAGGATCCGCCTAATTATTGGGAGCGATGCTAACGCTCATCATACGGTATGGGGAAGTACCAATATCAACGACAGAGGTGAGTCTCTTTTTGATTATATTCTTGGTACTAACCTCTTAGTAAGTAATGTTGGAAATGAACCAACCTTCATAACTAAAACTCGACAAGAAGTCTTAGACATAACTCTTGTCTCAGATACTATACACCATATGATCTTGGACTGGAAAGTATCCAAAGAACACTCGTTCTCTGATCATAGATATATCCAGTTCAATATCAATGTGGATGATAACCCGAGTCCATTGACTTTTCGAAATTATCGGAAAACTGATTGGACTTCATACAGGAACTCATTACAGAGTTTACTAAAACCTGGACTATCTTGTCCTTCCTCTAACGCTAATGAACTTGACAACAAAGTCAATGAACTTACCTCAGCTATGAACAGATCGCTAGAAATTGCTTGTCCACTTATACACATAAGAGGAAAGAGGAAACCACAATGGTGGGCCTCAGAGCTTGACTCGCTCAGGAAAGAATGCAGGAAACTTTTCAACCGAGCCAAAGCCGCAAGACTAGCCTCTCACTGGGATTCTTACAAAGAATCCCTAAGAATTTACAAGAAGGCACTAAGGAAATCTAAACGATCTTCTTGGAGATCCTTCTGTGGCACGATAGAAGAAACTTCTGAAGCCTCTAGGTTACGGAAAATTCTTTCAACTAATCCAGCGATGCCAAGCTGCTTGAAAAATGCAGACGGCTCCTGGACAAATTCAAGTAATGAATCGCTGAACTTACTACTGGATACTCATTTTCCTGGAAGTTCTCTTACCGAGACTTGCAACGGTTATATACGTTCAAGTCCCAATACAACATATCCACAAGGTCTGATCACAAGGGACAAGCTACAATGGGCTCTCAACAGCTTCAAACCATTTAAATCTGCAGGACCAGATGGAATAATACCAGCCGAGCTACAAAAGACTTCTGACATAATTGCACCAATCCTTGAGGCAATTTTTACCAGCTGTCTTTACCTGGTCCATGTTCCCTCGGCATGGCGAGAAGTTAAAGTTGTTTTTATACCCAAGGCAGGTAAATGCTCGCAAGTTAATCCTAAAGATCTACGACCTATAAGTCTATCATCATTCCTTCTTAAGACCTTGGAAAGATTGATTGATATCCATTTAAGGGCAAGTATTGATACAAGACTTCTGTCTTCGTCTCAACATGCCTACTGTAAAGGTAAATCGGTGGAAACAGCGTTACACACCTTAGTACGCACCGTCGAATATTCCCTCCATCATAAAGAGTTCACTATGGTTGCTTTCCTTGACATCGAAGGTGCCTTTAACAACGTGGACACATCTGCAATCACATCTGCACTAACATCTCTAAATGTAGAGAGTTCGCTTCGGGAGTTAATTCATTTAATGCTTACTAGCAGGATAATTAACTCAAAACTGGGCAACTCTTCTGGCAGACGATTCGTTAGTAGAGGGACACCGCAAGGTGGTGTTCTATCCCCTCTCCTCTGGAACCTAGTGGTGAATGAAATCCTAACTGGTCTGGATGCGGAGGGTTTCAGAGTGATAGCATATGCGGACGACGTTGCTATAGCAGTTTCAGGAAAGCATCTTAACACGCTAAAAGAACTCATACAAAATGCCTTAGATAGACTAATACTTTGGGCTGATCGGTGTGGACTGGGTGTTAACCCACACAAAACCGATTTGGTCTTATTTTCGAGGAGATACAAAATTCCATTTGTCAACCCTCCCCATATTAAAGGAATCCAATTAAAATTCTCAGACGAGGCTAAATACCTGGGTCTTGTCTTAGATAAAAAACTAAATTGGAAACGCAACGTAGAGGAAAGAGTCAAAAAAGCTACTGTAGCTCTCTTTTCTTGCAAAAAAGCCATCGGTAATAAATGGGGCTTGCAACCCAGAATCACGCATTGGCTATACACATCGGTAATCAGACCGATTTTAATGTACGGTGTGGCAGTATGGTGGACTGCTTTAGAAAAAGGTATAAACCGATATAAAGTAAATAAAGTCCAACGTTCAGCTTGCCTATGTATAAGTGGATCGCTTCGCACGACCCCATCTGCGGCACTGGACACCTTACTCTACCTAACACCTCTTGACATCTTTAGCAAACAAATAGCTGCAAGTTCTGCTATTCGCCTCAAAGCTTCGTCGCAGTGGACTAACAACAACATTGGCCACTCCGTTATTCTTAGTTATTTAGAATCAATCCCAAAGCACACAGACTACACCATCCCCCGACTACAATTCGACAGAAATTTCCAGATTTCTATACCTCCCAGATCTTTTTGGGAGGATAGGACATTCCTGGAAGACGAGTCAATCCACTTCTACACAGATGGATCAAAAACAAAAGAAGGGGTTGGTGGAGGTGTGTACTCTGAACGACTGAAATTAAGTCTCTCATTCCGCCTTCCCAATCATTGTAGCGTGTTCCAGGCGGAACTTTTGGCGATAAAAGAAGTCTTGTCCTGGCTTAAAGAAAACGTGATATCGACATCTGATATCCGTATTTTCTCAGATAGTCAGGCCGCTATTAAATCTCTGGATTCTGTCTCTACAAACTCTATAACAGTCCAGAACTGTCGATCATCTCTAATGGAGATGGCACAACAGTTTAATATTCACCTTTGCTGGGTGCCGGGCCATAGAGACATTCCAGGTAACTGTAAGGCAGATGAACTCGCCAGGAACGGTACAGTACAGCCCATTCTACCACGTTTGGCACGTACTGGCATACCAATCGCTACTTGTAAACTGTTGCTAATGCAAGACGCTGCGAGGAGGGCAGGCACCAGGTGGAACAACATCACCACGTGTCAAGTCACAAAAAACATCTGGCCAACACTGGATTTAAAACGTTCAAGGTGCTTGCTCTCTCTAAGCAGATCGTATATAAGCTCGATAATAGGTGTCATAACCGGACACTGTCTAATAGGAAAGCACGCCATAAGATTAGGCGTATTCTCAAATGACTTCTGCAGAAGCTGTATGGACGAGGAAGAGGAAGAAACAGTTCTTCATCTTCTCTGCACATGCCCTGCTCTGGCTCGAAAACGCAAGAATTACCTAGGAGAATTCTTCTTTAACGATCTAAACGATCTAAATCATATCGGCATAAGCAGCCTCTCACGTTTCGTAAGAGACTCAAACTGGTTCCATTGAGCTTAGGAAGAAACCTCAAGATTCATGTGGTATCACAATGGGCCATCAAACTGGCCTAAGTGTGTCCGTTTCCATCTTGGACAGCCACTTCAACCTAACCTAACCTAACCTAATTTTCGACTCAAATACCTTTTCAAAAATTCGAGAATATGGCTTCAATCTCATTTTATTTTATAAACAATATTGTTTTCAAAGTTCGGTAAAATTTTGAGAAAAATCTAATTGACGGTTTTTTTACGAAAAATAAAAACCGACAGAAAAATTAATAAAAATTGGTACCTACCTAAACATTTATTTTCAACTCAAATATTTTTTTAAAAATTTGAGATTATGGCTTATTGATGTTCGGTTCTCGATATCTCGTGAACAATAGAAGATTTTGACTTCAAATTAATTTCATTCATCCAATTTGTATTTTTTATATACAAAATAAAAACTTTTAAAAAATACTACTAAATATGGTAAAAATTGGTTTTCGACTAAAAATCTCGTTAACTAAAATAGATTTTGAAATCGAACTATTGCATCATATGCAAAGTATTGTTTCTAATTTAAACATTTTTGTTTAAATAATTAAACTGACTCCTTTTTTAAGAAAACACCAAAACCTACAAACCTTTTAAGAAAGACAAATCGACAGACGGGATGGGAAGTTATCAGTGTGGGTCGCATCCCAGCCTCTTTTTTTTTAATTTCTGTGCACATCCTTTGGGTAAAAGTTAAAACCAACATCAAATCTGCATATAGGTGCCAAAATATGCCACATGGAAGAAATATATATCAACATATCGGTACTTTTATGTACCTACATAGCTTCTAGCAAAGAGCATTACACCCTTTAACATTTTTATTGTGAAAAGGGAATGTGCTCATCGTTGTCGTATTATATGAAAAAGAGAACACTCTTTTGTAAACGCCAAAAAGGATAACTCCATGCTTACCCATTGCGGCTTACCAAGCCATCGGCTGTTAACTGTTTTTTTTTAGCGAGTATTGTGTAACTTTGAATTTTCGCCTTTTACTTCCCCGCACGTGCCACAGCTGTCAAAGTTTCTCCGCCTGAAAAACCAAAATTTTCAAAAACAAAATAACTTTAGGGTAGGGTCAAAGGGGGTAATTGTAAACGATTTTGCATTTTTTTATTTTTGTTCACTTGTAATGTTTGTAACAGCTTAACCATGCAATGTCGAACATTTTTGTTTATGCTACTTAAGTTTGGATTGTATTATCTATCAAAGAGTAGTAATCTTAATGGCGTTTGTTCATTAGTTTTCTTAAAATTTGATGTTTACATTTACCCCCCTAGTTTTTTAACTAAACGAGAAAAATGGGGTAAATGAAAACGGGACCAGTCGTCCTACCATTGTGAAAAGGGGTAACCAAGTTCTCTCTCCTTATATATGTAGGTACCTTCTAAACCAAGGAGATCATCCTTATCGCAGGAGTAACTAGCACGAGATCTGAAATAAGGCACCTTGCTATAGTGTCCTCCTCGTCTGACGAAAGTGCTGTTTTTCTGCCTCTAGATATAATGACAGTAGGATTTTTCCCTTCACCGATCCACTGACGTGTATGTTGGAGCTGTGGTTTTTAGTTGATATGTACGTGGCATCTTTTTGATATAAAATATTGTTAGATCAACACCAAAGCCATTGAAAATGAATGTTTACAATTATCCCAAATTGTTCACTTTTACCCCATTTCGGTGTTTACATTTACCCATGATAGGAACATAATGGGGTAATTGTAAACAGCCAATAACTTTTAAATTTTGTTATACAGACAAATAAAAACATATAGCATGCATTTATACTCATATTTCACTTTATTAAAGATAAAATTTAACTTACTTCGATCGCCTTTGTTTGTTTTGCAACAATTTTAATTAGCACTGAAAAACTTAAAAACGCAGAAAAACGAACCACTCATGGAAACGAACAAAACACAAATAACCCTTTGACAGATAAGGCCTTCCACGCGTCAATATGATTTAAATATAATGTCTTTTCAAATAATTTCAGGGCATGCTTCAAATTATAAACGGTTTTGAGAAAATTAAGTATGTTTACAATTACCCCTGTTCACAATTACCCCCCTTGACCCTAATTTTTTATTTGGTCGTGCTCATGTGCGCAAGTAGTACCTGGTATGTTGCAAAAGACGAGTAGGGTCGTAGGGTGAGGCTGTTCATTTTGACGACTAAGACATTAATTTTTTAAATCATTACAGGGTATCAGAAGTAGGTTGGCATAGTTTTTGTTTTGTCCTCTCGGAATGTCCGTGTATATAGGATGTCTTTTTGAGTTCCTATATGGATCCTGAATTTATTTAATATTCTGTTTTTTTTTTTGCGAAGCCAATACTTGGGCTATCGAAAATGAAGAAGTAGAAATAAGTATGAGGGTTTGAAATGATTGGCTTTTACTTGAGGTAAGCAATAAAAATTGTGGTGTTGGCAATCTTCCTTGTAAAGCATCACACGAAATAACGAAAAGGAAGAAAACCTTAAGGAATGTTAAGGAATTAAAAATTTAAGTACAAGAGTGTATTCTATTTTTTTCCTTCTTCGTCTTTTATTCGTTCATTTTCCTTTAGATGAAATCCTAGGTATTTTTCTTCCTTCCTTTGGGAGATTTTTTTTCCGACTTCCAGGTTTAGTATTTTTTTTTAATTTTCTGAAATTTGTCTGGAAGTATTTTCACAGACGTTAAAAGATGAAGCAAAAGGTCGTTGAAAAAAAATAGTATGATAGGTAGTCATGCTTCGGAACACGGAAAAAGTTAATAAGGAGAAAGTGGAAAGAATGTGGTTTATGGCTTCTACACGGAAAGATATGTAGGTATCTTCAAATTGCAAAAGTCAAACACGTAAAGGATTGGATTTGAAATTCAATAAATGATTTGTAAATCTGAGAGGTTTCGGTCGATTATTATGCTGTCATTTCAAATTGGCACCGATTTCATGATGCGGTGTTGGTGGAAAATGAAGAGAGAATTGAAAATTCTTTGAAGTAGGGAATGTGAATTTTTAAAACATACAAAAGAAGTCATCTTGAAGGATGTTTGTTTTATGAAAGTTTTTTTTTTTTTTTTTTTAAATTCGTAATCTTTAACGGAGTCACTAAATTAAAGATTTCATTTAAAAGATTGCCATTTGTTTGTATTATTGGTTCTGAAGTAAAACAAATATTTTTGTGTAGAAATTGCATACATTTTTTTAGATTATTTTTGTTAGAATTATTATTTTTTGGACTAAGCTATTTTTTGTATTGTATTATGTGCATATTTATGTGTATTTTTTTATTTTATTAACATAGAAGAAATGTAACGGGCGAAACAGAAGACTCACAACACTTCAAAAGTTCACTGACAACTAAAGTTTTGATGAAAGAGATTCGTTCTTTCTTTCCTTACCACACTCTATCTTTCCCAATCATTGCATTGTTCAGGAATTCAAAACAAATGTGCACTGACACCTAATTTCAAACCGTCCATTCCATTCCTAATGCTCGAATTGCATTTCTGCATAATAAGGGTTGTAATATCTCCTTGAATGTGTTCTTATTATATAAGAAAAAAACCATTGAAATTATAATGGATGAATACTTTAAGAGTTATTTTCTATTGGAAAAACCCACTAACGTGTAATTTATATTTCGAAAACCGTACAGTAATGTATTATGAGTAAACTAACGTTTTATCCATTTTACGGTTTCAAAAGGCTGGAATTCGATTCGACATCTTTCAAAATAAGTTGTTAAACTAATTTTTTTTTCAGTTGAAAGTCTGACATTTACGAAAATGGATTGCTTAACTAAAGCACAACGCATACAAATTGTTAAAACCTACTACAAAAATGGTGATTCTGCCACAGCCACATATCGTGCTTTAAGAGGAAATTAGGAAATTATGGTTTACATGATCGTCCAACTACGCAAGCAGTTGGTACAATTGTGAACAGACTGGATTGGTTGTAAGCTTGTACTAAGAACATCGCTGCTCTAAGTGAAAGTGTTGCCGAAGACCCGAATGTGTCGATTCCTCGGGAATTAGGGAATTAGTATTTTGTATTTGGATCTCAACCTACGTACATATAAAGTCCAGTCCACACAACAACTGAATACCAGCTGACCATTCACAGCGTGTCGTCGTAGATACGTCGAATGGGTGGCAATTTTTCGAAAACGACGATGGAACGACTGTCACCGTCATTTCGGAGCGTTATGATCATATTCATATGATAACCGACTTTTTTTGCCTGCTATTGAAGAATACGACTTGGAGAATATGTGGATTAAACAGGACGGTTCCACATGCCATATAACTTGAGCGAGTATAGCTTTATTGCAAGAGACATTTCTTGGCCGCGTAATTTCTCGTCGTGGCGATATAAACTGGCTACCAAGAACATGCGATTTGACATATAAATAATTAAATTGAGAACTAGGGCCTAGTGACTTACAACTCTCAACCATTCCTGAGTGCGAGTAATGTTTCCAGGAATGGAAAGGACCTACAGTTTTTTAAGCCGAATCCGAACGGCTAATTTGAGAAAGCATTTTTCATGACAAGAATTACTCTTGGAGGATTTGTCAATTCTTCTCAAGAGGCAGTACACGTAAAAAAAACTTTAGATGGCACAGGTAGGGATCGAACTCAAGACCTCTGGCATGACAGTCCAACGCCTAACCATCACGCCACGAGATTTGACATAGCTGGACTTTTTTTTGTGGGGCTACGCGAGAGGCCATTTTTATGCAGATAAACCTTTAACTCTTCAGCACTTACCTTTGAAATTGTATACATTTGTTGCTTACCAAGTAATTGAAAGTTTTTTAGGATTTACTTAAAATAAAATAAAATTAAATATAAAAATTATTTATGGAAATTGAATATGATTTTTATTAGTTGTTGGCATAATCCTCCCTCAAGGCGGGCCATAGCTATGTCTCGATTGTTTGCATCATTGTACCAATTTTCTTTTATTTGTTAAATAACGTCACTCCATATTTTGTTCGGTCGTCCTGTTGGTCTTTTACTTTCCGGTCTCCAGATGTCTTTGTCCATCTTTGATCCTGAAGTCTTGAAATATGTTCTGCCAAACGACATTTAAGTCTTTCCGATCTATCTATTGCGTCAATTATTTGGCTATAAGACAAAGCGAAAGGATAAGAAATGAAGAAATCCGCAACATTATGAGTTAACTACAATTTGGAAGAGACTTCCAAATTTATAGCAGTCTGTTTTCCAAAATCACTTTAGACGGATATAGCGTTCAACAGCGCCTTTCAAACGGCACATTTGTTTTATGTAGTTTGTTGCGTTCCTTAGACAACTTTTAGTCTACGACTTCAAGAACCATCATAGATGAATGACCCATGTGGCATTTTGATTTTTTGGTACGAATAACATTTTACGTAATAAAAATTAATGTTTTTATATTTTAAAATTTGTACATTAATTCAATTTTTTGAACTTACGAATGTTCATTTTGATATAGAGAAACAAAGGAACAAAAATCTCATACAGGATGATCCGAATCAAAAAGGTTTTCGCGAGTATAACGTTTTTAATTAAATTTTGAAAAACATCTGCTTTTCATTGGTATTTTCAAAAATAATCTTTGTTTTTATTGTGTTTGGAATTTGAAATTAACCACTTACCGGGGCAGTTAATTTTAAGTAACAAAATTGATGGACATTCATATATTTCACTAACAATAAGTGAACATTTTGAAACTTAAGTCGAAATAAAATATAGAATAAAATGTTTAAAATTATATGCAAACAAAAATTAGTATGACTTAATAAAGGGTGTCCCAAAATTAACGCAAGATTTGAATTAAATGGAAAACACCGTTTTTAGTCTTTTGATAGTTATATTTTTATTGACTCGTAAAGTACATAGGATAGGGTTATATATGGAATAACACATCGGACAAATGGCCTCCCCTGCTTTGCATGCACATGCGCACTCTTTTGTTGGAATTTTCCATGACCATTCTGCATAAATGTGGCTGAATTTCGTTGATGCAGCGTTGAATCTCCTCCTTTAATGCACGGGTGGTTGTGGGCTTGTTGACATAGACTTGTGATTTCAAATAACCCCATAAAAAGAAGTCTAATGGTGTTAAATCACACGATCTAGGAGGCCAATTTTGATCACCGAAACGAGAGAGTACACGACCTGGAAATGTCTCATGCAGTAATTGAATTGTTTCACGGGCTGTATGACATGTGGCACCGTCTTGTTGAAACCACATATTGGATACATCAATATCATTTTGGCAGAAAGAACTGTGTAATCATGTCGCGATATCGAGCACAGTCACTGCTTGACCAGCATCATTTTCAAAAAAATATGGCCCAATTATGCCGCCAGCCCAAAATCCACACCATACAGTCACGCGTTGTGGATGCATTTGTTTTTCGACAATCACATGTGGGTTCTCTGAACCCCAAATGCGGCAATTTTGGCGATTGACAAAGCCATCAAGATGAAAATGTGCTTCATCGCTTAGGATGATTTTGCTCGAAAAATCAGGGTCCATTTGTTGATGTTCAATAATCCATTCAACGAACTCTCTTCTCTGTCCATGGTCATTCACATTTGAACGGCTTGTTTTTGGACGACCAATGTGTTTGGCGTCTCCAACGGATCCAGTCTCCATGAATTTTTCAATTAATCTCTTCACAGTTGACGAAGTTAAAACACTATTCCGACCATATTTTGTATGAAATTTTCGAACTGCAGCCGCCAAGCTTTCACTATTTTTGAAATATTCTTTAATAATGAAGACACGTTGTTCTATCGTGTAACGCTCCATTTTTAATAACCCTATACTGTTAGCTGTCAAATTGCTTTTTTTCAGGGTTGCCAACACTTCACTGCACAAAAGGCGGCAAATTCAAATCTTGCGTTAATTTTGGGACACCCTTTATAAGCTCTTTATCTCAAAAATTTTCTTTGTTTTTGAACTTTTGAAAAAGGTATGAATTTTACCACACATAAGCATAAATCGAAGTTATAACCTTTTGAGTCCGTACAAATACTTATAAGACACTTTTATCACTTAATTTCGGTGACGTGAAATAACGCCAAATTAAATAGAGCCAAATTCAAAAAATTTGGCATTATTTCGTTTTTGAAAACGAAATAAGGCACAATTTTCAATTTGGGTTTATTTCGCTTTAGAAAACGAAATAATAGCAATTTATCATTGTTTCGATTTAAAATTTTGCAGAATTAAAAAAGTTGAAAAATGACAGATACTTGTTGCTCGATTGAAATTTTTGAAATTGGAGCTTAAAACAAGTTTATTTTGAATTGATAGCAGGGCGCGGCGTACTAACAGCTAGGTATGGAAGGGGGGCATGCTGCCCCCCTGCAACCCCCCTGCTTGGGATCACTATAGGATTTGGGGTGGGTGCGAATTTGGGTATATGCAAAGAACACGAATGCGTTGTGATTCTTTCATAACTGTGAGCCATACTTGTTTTTTTTTTTTATGGGAATTTCTTTGATTTTAGTGCTCAAATGCAAAAGTTCTTTGCATATACCCAAACTCGCACCCACCCCAAACCCTATAGTGATCCCAAGCAGGGGGGTTGCATACCTAGCTGTTAGTACGCCGCGCCGCGCCGCCGTGTTATCAATTCAAAAAAACTTTTTAGCAAAAGTAGCTATTCTAGACAATAAATCAACCATTTTTGCGTGTTTTGTATGTAAAAAAGTGAACTTTAATTTTAAAATATTCGGCGTTGTTTCCATTATTTTTTTGGCCTTATTTCTTTTTATAAATCGAAATAAAGCCAAATTGGTTTTATTTCGTTTTGAACAACGAAATAAGGCCAAATTTGAAATTTGGTGTTATTTCATTTAGTACTATTTCACGTCACCCTTAATTTCTTCAATTTGCATAAAATGGTAATCTTTATTTTTTCGCTATCAATAAAATCCATAATATAATTAACTCGGGATAAACAAGTTACCAAATCCTGAAAGTTCAAGACTAGGCTTATCACCATATTCAGTTTGGAATATTCCTTACGGCACACCCTGTACAACAAGAAAGCAAACAAAAACTCAGAATTTTCTCATAATAACAGCTCAAAAGTTCAGCCTTGCTTCCAAAACCCCATATTATGTATGTGTCGTATAATACCTGTGTGACTATTAAATATTTGAACTACCTTGGCACCATATATGTATGTATGTATGAATATCCATATTAAACACGTTTAGTAGATATATCCAACTTTAAACCAGGCCAGTTCCAGCTTCAGTTTCAAACTGGGAATACCTACAAAAATAAAGAACGAAATGCAGATGTTTGATGCCCTTGTAACATTTGCACAAAAACTTACTACCAGGCTTTGTTCCATACGAAAAAAGGCCATCATCGCATCCAAAGCGAGAGGTACCTACACGAAGCTCTGGTGGGTTGGGTTAGGAACAGTACGAAATCAAATCTGCAATAGCTAAGGAAAGACCACAGAAAATGGCATCTGTGTATAGAGGTTGTCGATGGTTTTGTTTAAATTCATATGGAGCTCCCCCCAGAGGCTCTATTCCTTCATCCTCAAATATGTACCTACGTTTTGCCTTTAATAAACAACTAAGTTAAAATTTAGGTCCTTTTTTGTGACTTTTGTGTATGCATAAGAATGATGGGGGTGTGTTGATTTTTGCACAAACTTGGTTTTTCTGTGCGACGACCGTCACGTTGTCGTCGTCGTTGACGCTAGCGCTGCTAGTTGCTGCTTCAATACTACTGCTTCCATTTAACTTGTTTGCCTTGGTTTGCCTTTTATTAATTATCTCGTGTGAACTAGAGCAGACTTTATGCGCTAACCCGTATGTCATAGATCCCCATTCCCATTCCCATTCCGGTGAGCATTTTGTTCGAGTCCTCGTGAGATATTTTATATTGACATTCATATACTATGACAAAGTAGCTCTACCCAGTATAGGAAATTTGCTCACCAATGAAAATTTCGTGTGAAATCACAAAGGAATTCAACTACTCTAATCATTGAGGAATAGTATGCCATGAAATCCGTACTGAAAGGCACTGCGTTTTTCCTATGATCATACAATCCACCCTTTCTTTTTCTTGTATGGGCCACAATCTCACTCGATTTTTTTTGGTTTGACGCAACTTTAGCCTTTGTTTCATTCAATTATACGTACATGAACGCAGCCATTAATTTGTTTCATTTTGATTTTTTTGAGTAATCGAGTATCGTTTCGATCTCACTTCATACCAGCTGACCATACCTAAGTAAACGTTACAAAAATTATTTCCTTTTCCACCCAAACCATCGTCACGTAAAGATCTTACTCCGTCACACCTAGTAAGAAGAAATTGATCGCGACCACAACATCCAAGAAAAGAATTTGTTTCAAAAATATTTAATTCATTATAATACATACTACTACCTAAATTTAAAAGTTCTAAAATAATTTATCGCATTGAAGCAAAACAGAGCTTTGTAAGCTCCAGAGTTTTGACCTCAAATCGTAAGATGTTTTAGAAGCTAATTTTATTGACTTTGAGTTTTTATATTTTACGTATTTCGTACTAGGAATATGATAATTAAATTTTCTAAGCTCCTTCTCCATCTGTGCCCCGGAGCTATAAAAAGGTGCTCCGCACACACAGACTGGTGTAAGCCAATCCTATAAGATCAATTCCTTAGCCAAGAAAATCACGCTCTTAACCGCGCTTTTACGTCGCCAAGATATAATAACGGTTTTTGGTAGAGGGGCTTCATACAAGCATTTTTTACTATGGGAGGGGGGGCTATCCCCCCCGTTTAGGCGGTAGGGGCAATTTAAAAAAAAATTATTTAAAATGGAAAAAAATAATTTAAAAATAACGGTGATACTTACAATAAAGTTTTATACATTTTTTTAAAGCCAACATTCTGTTTTATTAGCCAGTTTTTAATTCAAGTCAAAACTAAGCGTAGTTTTTGAAAAATTTAATTTTAAACTCAAAATTTGAGTAAAAAAAGTTAATAAAAAGTTTAAAGTGTAATTTTTCAATACTTCAAGATTATCTACCATTGGTTTTATTTCAGAATTTATTGCTCTTATTTGTTTTTGATCAAAAACTGAAAACTAGATGATTTTATGTCTTTTAGTTTTTGTGAAATTTGAAAATAACCACAAATACTATTTTAATTTAATTCTTTTTTTTTTTGCTTGAGTGGTCTTATTTTGATACTAACAAATGGTATGGTGCGAATTTGGGTGTATGCAACAGTAAGGTGTGTGCGAGTTTGGGTGTATGCAACAGTGGGATCTGTAAGGGGGGCATGCTGCCCCCCTGCTTGGGAACACTATAGGATTTGGGGTGGGTGCAAGTTGGAGTGCGTGCAAGGTGGGGAGGGGGCAAGATTCGGTGGGTGCAAGATGGGGTGCATGCAAAGTTTCTTTTGCATTTAAATAAGCTGGATTTAAGAAAAATTAATTTACCCTAGGTGTATCTTAATCCATATTCGATTATTACTATTAAAATAAGACTACGTTAATACTTAAGCAAGGAAAAAGTAATTTAATTAAAATATTTTGTTTGGTAATTTTCAATTTTCTCAAGAACTAGAAAACATAAAGTCATCTAGTTTTCAGTTTTTGATCAAAAACAAATAAGAGCAATGAATTCTAAAAAAAAAAAACAGTAGATAATTTGAAAGTTTTGAAAAACTACACTTTAAACCTTTTTTTTAATTTTTTTTTGCATACATTTTTCGTTTAAAACTGGATTTAAAAACAAGCTAATAGACAAAAATGTTGGCTTTAAAAAAAGGTATAATACTTATTTGTAAGTAGTACCGTTATTTTTTAATTATTTTTGTTCCATTTAATGTACATATTTTTTTAAATTGCCCCTACCGCCTAAACGGGGGGAGATAGACCCCCCCTCCCATAGTAAAAAATGCTTGTTTTTAACTGTTCTATACAAATCCGTTATTAAAATTTGTCGCCAAAGTTATCGTACTCTCCCCACGTCTTATAAGCGAAATACTGCAGATCGAATCTGGTAAGGTAATCTTTATAAAAACTGTTTTTATATTTTTCTGATTTGTTTTTTTTACTATGGTGTTAACTTAGGAACAAGCGATATTCGAATACACATTTCCCAAGTTCGTAAATACTTGCTGGCTGGTACTTTGAGAGTGTTGCCAAGGCCAGCCAGCGAGGCAAGCTTCAAAGGGATCGCAAGGGTACCTTTGGATCCACGCTTATGTCCAACTAAGACCAGCTCAAATATACAAATTTAAAATTAATTTGATTTAAGTCATCATCGATTTAAAAACCGAGCAGGGTACCGTGGGAATTTCGACTCGACTACAGTAGCACACCAGACACAATATATATACATACATATGTATATTATACATATTTACTTACCTACGTTTGGGTGAAAATAGAACTACCAGAAATGAACATAAATTTAACAGACTATGTTGATAAAGTGTCAAAAGATTTATAACTACTGTTGCATATTTTAAGTTGCATAACTAAAACCTTAACCTACCTCAAAAATTACTGAGAGAGCCATACAGAAGGTTAATGACCTTTTAATTTTATTTCTATGAGCTTAACGATAATTTCAATTTCATTTACAATCGATTTTCCGAATGTAGATTTTTTTTTTAAGTATCGTTATTTAGATACCTAGTGTTGTTAGAATTAAGAATTGGAATTAACTAATGTCCAAAGTTAATATTATTTTTTTTCTATGAAAAACATAGAACTATAACCTAATCAAGGAAAAAATATGAATTGACCACCGGGGCGTATACGCGTTTTTTTTTTCTTTCTCTTGTTTTATTAAATTTAATGTTAGATTATTCATTTACATGAAATCATAAACGAAGTCGAAATGTATTATTGATATTATACTATAAGAGTTTAAATAAATATTATGCATTATAATGATAAATGAAATTTATAGAGTGTTACGGTCATACACAATGACGTGTGTTTGAGTTTCTTAAGTGAGCTTAGAGAAGTGGGATGCTGAAGGGTAGTTTCGACGGTGGAGAGATAAGTCAGGCTTAATTTTTACCTTGACTTCAATTTAGGGGTTATCGTGAGTGAATTTAGAGTGTTGCGGTAACCATGGAGTTTTTGCCTAGTGCAATAAACAGTGGGAGGGTTACACTCAGGAACTAAATACATCTTAAGTTCCCAAAAGGAGGGTTATTAGATAAGACAGGTGATTTTTAGTAGTTTTTAGTTATTCTTTTATTCTTGATTATTATTCAGGCACGTTTAAAGTAAACGGCAGTCCAGTAGCGGGTGCAAGATCCCACTCCTCCGACGAGCAAGCCTAATGGCCATCGCTAGCGTGCCTAACCGCACTCTGCTGACTGGACAACCTAAGCCACCTTTCTTTGAGTACAATTGTGGTCCTGTGCATCAATGAAACTCATTTAAAGAGCAAAACATCGCATTAAGTGGTTTAGGAACAGCGGTTCCGTTACATTCTTTGTAAAATATTTCACTCACTATAAAGCATGAGATGGGTTTTGTGTTGTTTATTTGTCGTCTCTTCTCTATACCTGCCACTGAATAGTAATACGGAGATTGGCCTCAGTTTTAGAATTTTAATGCTCTTTTTTTACATATATGTATGTTCATATGTAATAAAAAATTGCCGTTCGAGTTCGTCAGCCTGGTTTGCTTCGAGAAGCAAAGTTATTTCCAACAACAACGCCCGACCGACGCTGTTGGCGACGGATGGTGGAAGGATTGCAATGTTCGGTTTTTTTCATGAAAATTTCGGTTCGCGATCTTCAGCCTGGCTTGCTTCTAGAAACAAAGATATTTCCAAGAACAATGCAAAGTGTCTTATTAGGTTAGACCAGACACGCAACGCGCCGCTGTTTTAATTACATACATACAATCCCTTTCTTCTATTGTTTATTTTGTCAGTTGAAGTCTATTGCTCACGGTGCCAACAAGTGCGTAAAGTCTATATTTAAAGAAATAGTTATTGAAAAGAGTAAAAGAAAATAAATTCTTAAAAATTCAATATAAGTGTTGAAAAGTGATTTTTATTTTATTTGTTTCTTATGTACCGATGTATTTCGCTTTTTTTCACAATAACATTCATTATTTTATGTTCATCTAATTTAATTTTTTTCAATTAAAATCATTAAAATTTACATGACTGTTTTTTTATTATTTGTATCCACAGATTTAGCTATGAGTAAAAAATAATTAGATAATAAGAACATGAATGACTTTTTTTATGCACATTCACGACATTTTTCACCAGGTCAATTTGCACTAGTGAATGAGTTACATTGGCTTCCCTAAGGAAACCACACTGGTCAATATTCATTTATGAATAAGGAGTTCAATTTTGCAAAGTGAATTCCTTGGTGAATATTCATCACATTTTTCACCAATGTAAAGTACCCAAGTGTATCAGCATCTCCACTAACCCAGTGATTTTACCGGTGTGAATTCACGGTATTTTTCATCAACTACAATTCACTTTTATTCCAAAAACACTTGCTTGGTGATTTCCTCACTGAACAGTCACCATGAAATTCACTACTTGGTGAACGCCAATCCAATCCCCATGTTAATTTCATTGATGTTTTCACCATGTTTTCATGGGGTGTAGCTTCCATTATACAAGGAAAAGTTTGGTGATTCACCGATGAATTTTTTGAAATTTCCTACTGGGTAGCTGCGCTGCTGCCTCTGTTACAAACGCACACAAACACACAAGAAATAGGGGTCTAACGCTGGCATTAAGGCAAATGCAACTCTATACACACAAGTATAACAATTGCGCTTTAATTAACATATGCTATGCTCGTATATTGCTAAATATAAATACATATGTACATACATATGTATATACCTAGATCCTGTTATGACTGACTATGCTGAAAGCTGTTAAGGACACTCGCTTATATCCTTGAGAAGGTGAAGGAGTAGGGATAATGTTGAGATGATGGTGCTACTACATCCTTCATCTCGGTCTATTCCCCATGTCATTATATCAACTTCTTGAATCTTGAATAAGGTTTTCCGTCGTCGTCGTCGTCGTCTTCTTCATCGCCGTCTTCTTCATCGTCGTCATCGTCCTTATAGTCATCCTCTTTCGTGCTAAAATGGCAATCTGAGAGGACTAAAAATAATACACACAATGTGATGTTTGCCCATAGAAGTATGTTATGGGGAGCGGGAGGTTGTATGAAGGATATATCCACCTATGTGAATTCTCACACGCCTTACTGCTAATGATAATGAAATAATATTTTACCTAAACGAAATTTGTGTGGTATAATTAATGTATGTGCGTAAATTAAATCGCACTTTGGTATTTGGTTGGCGTAGTTGCAAAAAGCAAAAAGAAAATAATAATCATTCTAACGACCGTACAAAGTTGGTAATCACTGAAAGTAATTTTAATTTCAAGTAATTTCTAGTCGTATAAGCTGAACTGGACTGATATTATACCTAAGCATTTAATATTTGGGTCAAAAAACAAAAAAAAAAAAAACACAGCTGAGCTCATTCAAACGATTCGTATTACGGTTTTTTGAAAAACTAGAATTCGATTGAGCTCTAACTAGTTTCTTAATCAAGTTCTGTAGCGTTATAAAAATCTAATTAGTACCTCAGTTTGAGTTAGCACTTTGATTTATTTAACCCTCTAATTGGGTGGTTTAGCAATGTTTTTAATTCTTTAAACGACATCATTTAAAGATATGAATACATTTTCAAATAAATATCCGACCAGAAGAACATTTAATGTGCAATGATAATACATTTTTAATATTTCATTTGAAAACAGATTCTGAGTTCACACTGATTACATTAACATTTTGCCAAAGCCACAAGACTAGACTCTCACTTTGATTTTTACAAAGAATCCCTAAAAATTTATAAGAAGGCACTAAGGAAATCTAAGCGATCTTCTTGGCAATCCTTCTGTCGCACGATAGAAGAAACTTCTGAAGCCTACAGGCTACGATACATTCTTTCAACTAATCCAGCAATGCCAAGCTATTTGAAAAATGCAGACGGCTCCAAATTCAAGTGAAGAATCGCTGAATTTTCTACTGAATACTCACTTTCCTGGTAGTTCTCTAACCACAACTTGCAATAATCATATTCGTTCAAGTTTCAATATAACATATTCACAAGGTCTGATAACAAGGGACAAGCTACAATGGGCTCTCAACAGCTTTGAACCATTTAAATCTGCAGGACCAGATGGGATAATACCAGCCAAACTACAAAAAGCATCAGACCTTATTGCACCAATCCTTGAGGCAATTATATCTGGTCTATCTGTCTATATCTGGTCCATATTCCCTCGGCATGGAGAGAAGTTAAAGTTGTTTTTATACCCAAAGCAGGTAAATGCTCGCAAGTCAATCCTAAAGATCTACGGCCTATAAGCCTATCATCATTCCTTCTTAAGACCTTAGAAAGATTGATTAATATCCATTTAAGGGCAAGTACTGATACAAGACTTCTGTATACGTCTCAACATGCCTACTGTAAAGGTAAATCGGTGGAAACGGCCATACACAACTTAGTACGCACCATTGAATACTCCTTCCATCATAGAGAGTTCACTATGGTTGCTATCCTTCACATCGAAGGTGCTCTTAACAACGTGGACAGTGGACACATCTGCAATGACATCTGCACTAATATCTCTAAACGTAGAGAGTTCGCTTGGGGAGAAAATTCATTTAATGCTGACTAGCAGAATAATTAACTCAAAACTGGACAACTCTTCTGCCAGAAGTTTCGTTAGTAGAGGGACACCGCAAGGTGGTGTTCTATCACCTCTCCCTTGGAACCTAGTTGTGAATGAAATCCTAACTAGTCTGGATGCGGAGGGTTTCAGAGTGATTGCCTATGCGGATGACGTTGCTAAAGCGGTTTCAGGAAAGCATCTGATCACCTTAAAAGAACTCTTACAAAACAGACTAAAACAGACTAATACTTTGGGCTGATCGGTGTGGACTGGGTTTTAACCCCCACAAAACCGAATCAGTCCTATTTGCGAGTAAATACAAAATTCCATTTGTTAACCTTCCCTACATTAAAGGAATCCAATTAAAGTTCTCAGACAAGGCTAAGTACCTTTACTTCAGAGAAAGCTATAAACCACGACAAATTAAATAAAGTCCAACGTTCAGCTTGCCTATGTATAACAGGATCGCTTCGCGCGACCCCATCTGCGGCACTGGACACCCTTCTCTACATAACACCACTTGATATATTAAGCAAACAAATAGCTACAAGCTCTGCTATTCGCCTCAAAGCTTCGTCGCATTGGATTAACAACAACATTAGACACTCCGTAGTTCTTAGGTATTAAGAATCAATTCCAAAACACACAGACTACACCATCCCCTACTGCAATTCGACAGAAACTTCCAGATTTCTATTCCAGATCTTTCTGGGAGGATAGGGCATTTCTGGAAGACGAGTCAGTTCATTTTTATACAGATGGACCAAAAACAAAATAAGGGGTTGGTGGAGGTACGTACTCTGAACGACTGAAATTGAGTCTCTCATTCCGTCTTCCCAATCATTGTAGCGTGTTCCAGGCGGAACTTTTGGCGATAAAAGAAGTCGTGTCCTGGCTTAAAGAAAACGTGATATCAACATCTGATATCCGTATTTTCTCAGATAGTCAGGCCGCTATCAAATCTCTGGATTCTGTCTCTACAAACTCTATAACAGTCCATAACTGTCGATCATCTCTAATGGAGATGGCACAACAGTTTAATATTCACCTTTGCTGGGTGCCGGGCCATAAAGACATTCCAGGTAACTGTAAGACTGATGAACTCGCCAGGAACGGTACACGTTTGGCAAATGCTGGCATACCAATCGCTACATGTAAACTATTGCTAATGCAGGACGCTATGAAAAAGGCAAACACCAGCTGGAACAGCATCACCACGAGTCAGGTCACAAAAAACATCTGGCCTACACTAGATTTAAAGCGATCAAGGTGCTTGCTTTCTTTAAGCAGATGGCATATAAGCTCGATAATAGGTGTCATAACCGGGTACTGTCTAATAGGAAATCACGCCAAGCGGCTAGTCGTATTCTCAAATGACTTTTACAGAAGCTGTATGGGCGAGGTAGAGGAAGAATCAGTTCTTCACCTTTTCTGTACATGCCCTGCGCTAGCTCAAAAATGCAAGAATTACCTAGGAGAATTCTTTTATAACGATCTAAACGATATAAATCATATTAGCATATTCAACCTCTCACGTTTCGTAAGGCACTTAAACTGGTTTCATTGAGCTTAGGAGAAAGCCTCATGATTCATGTGTGATCACAATGGGCCATTAAACTGGCCTAAGTGTGTCCTATTCCATCACGAACAGCCACTTAAACTTTAGTTTTTTTTTTTATAAAAAGAACGGATAGTTCGGTTATTCTTAACATTTTAATAAATTCAACAAAACAAGGTGTCTATCACATCATGTTTATTAAGTTAAAACATCGAGTAAGTTGCTAACGTTTTCAAAATGAAAAGGAAAAACTATAAGTTGTTTTAACTGACCTAAGCTTTACCTTAATATTTGTTGACTATTTTTATGTATACATGAGAAATATTTTTACAATGCTTAGTTTTATTCCATACTTAAGGAAACCTGAAGAACAGGTTATAACCTAAGACTCTCGTGGAGGTTTTTATTGATAAATTGAATGAGATTAAAAAAAAATTAATTAAATCTTTTCGAATTTCCTAAATTCTTTTCGCTTTTTTATTTATTTATACTTTTAATTAAAAAGCTATTTGATGTTGAACTGCTGTGTGACAAGTGACTAAAATTCTAATCGAGAATATGGACACACTAGAATTGGCTAATTGGCTTGTGCTTTGGTTATTCATTAAGATCTAGTAGATCTCAAAATTTGTCACAAAGCTGTGAGCAAATGACTATTTTACAACAAGGGATACCAGGAAATAAAACAGATTTTTGTTTGAAAAGAAATTCATTCAGTTTGCTCATTATGTAAGTTATTCAACTAGCATCAAAAAATACATAGAGTTTGTCTTCCCTGTTACCTTTGAGTAAATCGTTTTGCTCATAGAAATCTCCAGCAGGAAACTGATCATCAAGATCAGGATAAACCATTGCATCTGCATAATACGAATATACAAACCAAGCTATCTTGCCACCAGAACAACGTAGAATAAAATCATCTATTTTAAGCGGGTTTTGATGACCGAAAGAAGGTGCATTTTCGCATTACGTGATTGGACAATTTTAATTGAATACCAAAATAACTTGTCTGATTTTACGGGCCACCAAATAGATAAAATGATGGACACAATGCCATAAAATTCTATAAGGCCAATTAATTTCAGTGACATAGGTAACATTGACCTTTGTTTATGCCATTATTGAATAGGTATGGAATGTGCACAATTTTCGGAGCTGCATCGCTTGTACCGGCCCTAAAGTGCTTTGAGCTTTTCATATACTTTTCAAAATTAAGACAGACCAGTGGATGCTTATCAAAATAGGCTAGCCAGCCTTGTGAACATACCTCGAACTAACAACGATAAGAAGATTATATGTATGCCCACAACAAGGACAAGTTTATTAAATAACTTTGTGCCATTTGACCTGGGTCTGCAGCATATTTCTATTATAAAAGTTGACAGCCGGAATCAGGGGCGAACGCAGAAAATAATTTCGGGAGGGTTTCAAAAAATATATAATTTTTTTATTTTAAATGTCGTGTTTTTTTTCCTTTTTGGCACTATTTTATATAGGCACTAAGAAACATGTATGAATAAAAACTACATACATACGTATATGTATACACATATGACTTGCTTTCACGATTGACAAAACAGTTTGACTTTGACTTCAAAGCTAAAACTTAATTTTTATATGCATTATGCATGTACAAGTTTGTATGCCTTATTTCCATCATCCTTAGGCTGAACTCACACATGAATAAATGTGAGTTACAGAAGCAAAGAGATGAGGTGAGATTTTTCCAAAAACACTCTATATGAAGATATAAATCCTTTGTACGTATCACCCTCCAAAATCCATTTGCTTACATTGTTGTATTTGTAATGTAGACGAATTCAACGAGAAAAATTGACGTGTTTTCACGCATACATAGACTTAACTACTGAGTTTTTAGGGGAAATTTCATAAATTAGAGGAGACATTACACGTACCCTAAGAATAATTTTATGAGGCTGGTTTCCGGTTTAGCTTGTAGGCAAACCAAGATGTCTACCGAGGATTTATATCTTCATATAGAGTGTTTTTGGATTTTTCTATTTTCACAGTTCTCTTTTGTTTGCTTTCGCATATTCAAATTTACCGAAGATTGCTAGATTGAATTTTGAAATTGTCAAACACGTTTTTCTCAAACTACTAGAAGTAATGATTTTGAATGCGTTCCGAACCTTTAGACCGAAGACATAGGGTCATATTCATAGTTCCTTGATAAGATGATGATAATGATAGAAAATTTAAACCTATTTTAAAACGATAATCTGAAGTCTAAAAATACACACGACGGAACCTACATTATGTTTTAGCTGTTTTTAAATCTATTAAACGTCAAAAATAAACAAACTGATTGAGAAAATTAAGTTACGAGACATTTTATTTGAAAATTTAAAAACAAAAATTAAAATGTCAAAAGACTTAAGAATATATCAATATTTTGATATTTTGCTGGATGTTGGTATGCTACCAACTAACAGAAAACGAAAGCTCTACTTAATCCGATTGGACCCCTTTGAAATACATGAAGACGATTAGTATGAAAGGTATCGATTCGAGAAAAAAAAACTGTCAGGTTTATGATTTACCTTCTAAATATTATACATAGATAAGAATCAATAAGATGTTTGCTAAAATCTGCGTGCTTCCAGGTCTTAAAACCACCAGCCCGACTTCATAAAATTTATCAAGTAACAGCAAATAAAATAAAATAGTTTAAAGGGTTTCAAAGATTTTGGCTCTCCAGCTAACGCAATTTATTTTGTTACCCTCTACAAGTCATTTTGTATAGGTTTAAGTGAAAATTGTAGTAGAATATGCCTTAAACCTGTTTCTTACTAAACAGAGTTGGCAAATTCTTTATGAATAGCAGCTGTGTCTAACCTATATGTTAAATTTAGACTCCAGTTCAAATAGACTCGGGTTTGAAATATGACTATGAATGTGCCCCATATTGTTTTGTGTCTTACATTAAGGTATGTTTAAATGCAGAAACGCATTCAAATGTTTAATAATATTGAATTTACGAGACATCCCGTAACTTTCATTATTAATTTGATTCTTGTTCTCGAAAAATAGGGAAATACGCGAGAAACGCGAACAGGGTTGCTGGTTTTGTTTTAAAATAATAAACGTTTAACATACGAGTAGTTTGAGAATTTGAGTTGGAAATTAACTTTGTACCATTTCTGTTTATTTTTTCTTTTGAACAATAATGGATATTTCGGGGGGTTTTAACCCCCAAAACCCCTACCTGCGTTCGCCCCTGGCCGGAATAATTTATTTATTAACGGACTGTTTGGAAATACAAATCTAAGTGAAATCAATCGGCTAACAATAACCATTTGTTAAGGAATATATATATTTGCAAAAAAACTAAAATTACAATTTAAAAAAAAAAACACCTTCTCAAATACCAGAATTTGGTTAAGCCTTTTATCATTACTTCTTGTGATGAGTATATTTTGGATGTAATAGGACCTTATGCTGCAACCATATTTGACACTGACGACATAATGAACCATTTTTTTAGAGGTGAAAATTGTTTAGTAAGGCTTCAATACTCAAAATATGAATAGAGCGAGAGCTGCGTTTCTTCGCATCAACGGACAAATTCCAAATCTTGTCGGAAGTTATAAGCTTAAGCAAACTCATTTCTTGATTTATACTAACCCAACTTCAAGCTCAAATATTTCGAAATCTCCAAAACCAAAACCGATTTTGAAAATATTTGAAACAAACATTCCAGTAAACATAAGCGTAATCATTTGATACCTCTATAATGGGTGTACGCACTTGGCCTAAAGATGGTCATTGTCATTTGCTTACACTGTGATATCATTGTTTCGAGACTGTAGAAATATGTATAAAAAAGACATTTAAACTTTCTAAGAAAACATATCTTTCGACATTTCTTGCGGGACACGACTACACGTGCTTTTCTATATGTTGGTATAAACGTCTTTGTTTATATTAACGTGTATAAAACAAGCCTTACATTATATTACAGAAATTACAAGCAATGAATTAGACTGCTCCACCAACAAATATCTAATTACTTTCAATAGTATCTCAAAATGCCATTAAAAAAAAGAAGCTAAAAAAAGAGAATACATCAATAATTACTACAAAGAGAGAGACAAATTCAACGAATAAGTTGATAAAAGTATAACTTACCTCCTATTGAATAAAATTATTCCAATTTCAATTTGTTGAACATTGCATTTGCTCGACGTTATGCACTCGAAAGAACCTCTTCTGTCTTCTATTACGGTTTCCTTCTCCAATAGTTGTTTGAAAGTATATAGGCAATAAGTTCCAATACCTACTTTCCCAGCTACCGGGCATGATAGCTGCCATTTTCTTTTCCATTACTTTTTACTACTTTACTGATAAAATTATTGAAAAATCATCGGCAGAGAAATAACTCGTGCTTGGTAGATAAGGTAGAGGTACATTGGTCTGGGAAAATGGAACCACTAAGTTGCATTCTGCAATTTTGCATAAATTTAGAGTACAAATACCCCACTCCGCCCTTCCCCCGCAGTATTGCATCAACGATGTTGAGAGAACTAATATTTCGTAGCTAATTAGGAAAATTTAATGAAACATTTTTTTTTGTTTTTCATTTTTTCCATTTCAAAATCACTTGTACCAAGTTTTCACTGAAAAAGGAAACTCGCAGACAATTGACGGAAATTACTTTTGCCAAACTAAACAGCAAAGGTTATGTTGACGAGAGAGTTTTGACAAAAATATTTACCTATTAGAAATTGAACTGAAGAAAAGTTAAAGTTATGTTGGCCTTGCCTTGTGGGGTATTTAATTTTGAATTTTTGTTTTGTTTTGTTTCCAGGAGGTAAAAGAAAACCCACCACCTTCTTATCGATGAAGGAACAAATGAGACGACTAATTAATGATGAATTTACTGAAGTTTTGTTAGCGAAATATTTTTTTTTCAAGTTTTTAGTTTTTGAGCTTGTTGTTAGGAGTTTTTATAAGAAAAATAAAGACTGGCGTTTTTTTCAGAAACCTTTTTTCTAAATTGAATATTCTTTAAGGATCCACAGAGATAACTCTGATGGTCAATCTATCTGGTCAAGTTTTTGAGATGCAATCTTTTTTAATTCGAAAAAAGCTTACATTTTTTTTTATACATATACCTTAATTTCGTCTTTCATGTTACATAAATTTAGAAAATAAAAATTATGCAACATTTATATAGCTTAAATAACTCACTTAAAATAGTAAAGTTTGCAACATAAATAAATAAATTGGTTGGCACAACAGTCCGGTAAGAACTAGGGCCTAGTGACTTACAACTCTCAACCATTCCTGTGTGCAAGTACTGTTGTCAGGGATGGAGAGGACCTACAATTTTTTAAGCCGAATCCGAACGGCTAATTTGAGAAAGCACTTTTTATGACATGAACTACTCTTGGAGAATTTGTCAATTCCTGGCAAGAGGCAGTACCCGTGAAAAATTTGTATAATACTTTCAATAAATCTTATATTATACCTAACTTACCTACTACTACATTGTTTATTCAAACTCTTCTGGTAATTTTATCTCAATTAGCTGAATTACATATATGTATATGTGGCAATTACGAATTTCCGATTTCCTGAAGGTATCTTAAACTTATATATCGTTTAACTATTGTTCTGAAGAAATTAATCTTAAATTTTATTTGTAATCTCTTGGTTTCTATACCATAAAGTAAGGTATTTTTAAACATTACATTGAACTTAATGAAACTTTAGTATTATTGTTTTTTTGAATAATAAAATATTTTTGTTAAAACTCATCTGTTTTATTACTCTTAAATATAAAGAGGTTCAAGATTTTCAAGAGACCAAGCGAGCATTCACTACAAGTGAATCAACTCAACAAAATCAAATTCATTAAAAACGATAACAAAATCAGTAATTGGATTGCGTTTGGCATACTTCGTACAATCAAATGGAACATATACAAAATATCCATCTCTAGGTCGTAAAAAAAAAATATCCATCTCTAGGTCGAAACGAGAAAGTTCATAAATGTTAAACACCAATAGTAAAATAGAACAATCTATGTTAGGATTCAGAACATTGAACGCTGAACATTGAAAGCTAATAGTACCGATTAAAGCACACCTGATAAGATGGAATATTTAAGTTTCTAAAATTCTTCCGTAAAGCAAATTTGGTAAATTTTTTTTGAACCTTTTCAATCTTATAGATACTTGATTGAGTAAAAGGATTCCAATATCGCATTAGCTCTATAAATACCATGATCAATTTTAAGCGAAAAACTCGTTTTAGAGTCAAAGATAACTCCAAGATCTTTTTGACTCTTTAATCTTTCTAATGAAAGATTTTCAACAAACGTAAAAGTTTGAGTCTAATATCTTAGAAAATATTACAATACTGAATTTTTTAATATTAAAATGTAATCCATTTGTAGTATACCAGTTAACAATGAAGTCAATATCAATCTGAATCTTACTGGCATCTAATGGAGATCATACACATCTCATAGAATCATTAATAAAAAGAATTAAGAAGAGTGGCCCTAGATGGCTTCCTTGCGGTACACCAGAAAAGTTTCTTTTTTTATTTCACTTGATAATAAATCACTAATTTTAACATATTGACAACGTCCGTCCAAAGAACTTTTAATCCAACTTTAGGAGATTAGAGTGAAACTCAAGCAACTCGAGTTTTTTTTTTTTAGAAAGACATGGTGTTGCACACGATCAAAAGTCATTTAAAAATCATTATAAATCATGTCGACTTGCAATCGATTTTCTAAACAACCAAAACCAACCAAATATTGATAAATTGGTTGCCGTCGTTCTACCTTTCATAAATCCATGCTGATGCTGGGAAATGTGACCTTGAACTAAACTATAAAGTTTAATTTTAATAATCGCTTCATATACTTTAGGAATGAGCTGGAGTTGAGCAATAGGTTTTTAATTTTCCACAGTTACCCTAGATTCAGATTTGTGCAGAGTAATAATCAGAGTATGTTTGAAAGTACCTAACAAATACATTGTCGCAAGGGCACATTGAGAATGTAACATAGTTGGGCTTCTAGATTGTAAAGGGTGATTTTTTAGCTATTATCTTTTTCATCTTTCGTGTTATTTTTCACTGTCAAACATCTTCAGTTTGGTCTATAATTTAACCATGAATCGTCTGTGATCTGTTAAGGAAGTTCATCACGCGAAAAATTGTATTCAGCGACGAAGCTAATTTTTGCCTCAATGGGTACGTAAATAAGCAGAATTGTCAATTTTGGAGTGAATATCAGCCAGAAGAATTGCAAGAGCTACTAATGCATCCAAAAAAAATCATAGTTTGGTGCGGTTTATGGGCTGGTGGCATCATTGGACCGTACTTCTTTAAACATGATGCGAATCGTAACGTAACTGTGAATGGTGAGCGCTACCGTGAGATGATATCCAACTTTTTTTTGCCCAAAATGCAAGATCTTGACTTGCATGACATGTGGTTTCGATTCAAATAAAGATTTCATGCATTTTTCTGAATTTTATGTGTTTTTTTAACTTTTTTATAGCTTTTAAAAAATCACCCTTTATTTTAAAAGAAGTAGTAACAAATCATACGGTTGAGATTATATGGCTGTCAAGTGTCAACACATCATCTGTAGATAAAGTAAGGCTACTAGCATCAATGTTATAATTTGGAATTGAACATAATTCACGCTGAAGTTTGAAAAATTTGATTGAAATGCAAATGCATTACTAATATTGTCTAAAAATACTCATTTGCAAGATACACTAGATGGAACCCCAATACATTTTATTTAAGTATTTAAAAATGACCTAAAATATTTAATTTTCTTAATTTTCATCTCAAGAGACAAATTGTATTGTTTCTAAGTAAATCTTTTTAAAAATACATACTCTTTCCTAGTTCTATTAAATTGTTGACGTAAAAAAATGGAAATATTACTTTTTTTTATGAAGTTTAATCATCGAATTCTTGAGCCTGGATAAGTATTTTATAAGCCTAATAGGTATTTTTGAATTTTTAATTTTCTTTATGGGGACAAAAATGAAAATATCATGATCTAATACACTCCGAAACAAAGTATAAACTATCTCTAGGTTATAACAATTAAAAATTATTTGACAATTAAATAATTTAAAATGTCTATTCACATAAACAAAATCAGTATTCTTAAAATAATATTAAAGAACTTCATTAGAATAAAATGGGGTTGCAATTAAAACAATTAAAATTAATCTCAAGTGATTTCTGATGTATTATATCATCTGTTCACTTAACTGAGCTTCAAGACTTTTGTCAATAAAAACAAAATCTAAAATATTCCAATAGAATTGAAAAACATCATTAATTTGATACATATTTAAAGCCATTATCAATTACACTAAACTCAAAATTTTTAGAAACGTTATAAGGAAAAATTTGTTTTAGGTCATTTGAAAACAATTATTTTATATACGCTAATTTTAAATCGCTAAGAATTACAATATAACAATTTTCATCTGTATTTTTTGGAATACCTTTGAAATTTTTGAATGTGAGCATAATAAACTGAATATTGAGATAGTGAAGGAATTTTTAAAACACAAAAATAATTATGAAATTAACACATACACATATTTGCTCAATATAAGTATCACATAAAATGATTTCTCAACTCATAAATCCAGATCGAATTGCAAATAAGACACCTCCCCTATGAGTAAGAGGAATAGTTTATTACTTTAAAGTCTGTTTTTTTTTTTAATGTAAGAACGTTCTAAATGTGAATATATTCCACATAGGTGGATTGATAAGTTTCCGGCCTGACCAAGAAAAACAACGTTTTTAAGAATTTTTTTTTTTTATTTCTCAACATAATCTCCTCCAAGGCTGATACATTTCTCATAGCGGTGTTCTAGTCTAGTAATACCATCTCTATAGACTGATTCATCAAGCTCCTCAAAATACCCATTTACAGCTTCGATTACTTCTTCATTGTCCGCAAATCTCTTACCACCAAGCCATTTTTTGAGGTTAGGAAACAGATAATAGTCACTCGGGGCTAGGTCTGGAGAGTAGGGAGGATGCGGCATCAATTCAAACTTCAGATCGTTGATTTTAGCCATCGCAACGATTGACTTGTGCGCTGGTGCGTTATCGTGATGAAACAAGATTCTTTTCTTCACCAGATGAGGTCGTTTAATTTTCACCTCGTGGCTCAAACGTTGCAATAAGTCTGCGTAGTATTGACCAGTGATAGTTTTACCCTTTTCAAGGTAATCAATGTATATAATACCTCTTGCATCCCAAAAAAACAGTAGCCATAACCTTGTTCGCCGAAAAAATTGTTTTTGCCTTCTTTGGGGTTGGTTCCCCTGGTTCCCCAAGTTTCGTCAACGGTTATGAATCGACGCAAAAATTCGCTTGGATTACGCTTATACAACGTCAAATTGGCGGTAGAAATGTTTTTTCGAATCAATTTTTGGTCGACTGTTAGCAAACGCGGCACCCATCTTGCGCAGAGCTTTTGCATATGCAAATGTTGGTGCAAAATATTTTGCACACGTTCATATGACATCTTACAGGTCTTAGCTATCTCATGCACTTTTAATCTGCGGTCTTCCAGCACTATTTGATGGATTTTTTCGATCATATTTGGAGTTGTGACCTCAACAGGGCGTCCTGAGCGAGGCTCATCAGAGGTGCTCACACGACCCTTTTCAAACTCGGAAACCCACTGCTTAATGGTTGAATATGATGGGCAGGATGTCCCCAGTGTTGAGTCCATCTCTTCTTTGATTTCCTTCGGCTTTAACCCCTTCAAATAGAAGTATTTGATGACAGCACGATTTTCCAACTTTTCCATTTTTAAGAAAAACACAGAGGCGTCTTGTTCAGTGTGCTCTCAAAACTAAACTAACATGGCGATCTGGCTGAAACTATAGCTACAAGCTATCTAAGGATGGTACTACAGAACGCCACCTCAAGGTAGGCCTAGTGGCGCCATCTCTTGATCAGACCGGAAACTTATCAATCCTATTTCACAATTTAGAAAACTTAATTCAGAATTGATTTTTAAACATTTACAGCATTTAAAACAATAATTCATTGAAAGAGAGAATAATAAAAAAACAGCAGTTTCGTAAGGAAGTAGTCGAGAGATTGAATTTTTTGAGGTTATGTAAATTTATGCGGTAGTTTATTTATAAGCCCTTACTTCAAAATTACGATTAAATCTTATTTATTATTCAAAACATTCTCATGAGTAATAAGTCTTCACCTGCCATACATTTTTATTTTCATCTAGAAGATATGTAACTAATTGTACTTTTTAAAAACATTGAACAATATTTTTTTAAGAACGGCTTTGCGTTTTAACCTAAACAGTGTATTTTGTACTTTCTAGCATTTCAGAGAGTTATATATATTTAAAATAGTAAATAAAAAATTAGGTGGCGCAACAGCCCATGAAGAACCAGGGCCTTAGTGACTTACAACTCTCAACCGCATTCCTGTGTGCGAGTAATGTTGTCAGAGATGGAAGGGACCTACAGTTTATATGCCGAATCCGAACGGCTAATTTGAGAAAGCACTTTTCATGACAAGAATTACTCTTGGAGGATTTGTCAATTCCTCGCAAGAGGCAGTACCCGTGAAAAAAGTTAGGTGGCACAGGCAGGGATTGAACCCAAGACCCCTTGCATGACAGTCCAACGCACTAACCATCACGCTACGGGTACTATTTAAAATAGTGCTCTAATAAAAAAGAAGAAGTCCATATTGACGGCTCAATTTGAAGTCAATTTGAGAAGACTAACATATCTCGCCTTCAAGGCGAACACTAATCCTTTTCATAATTTGTATTATAACTATAAGATGATTCAGAATTCTAGGTTAAAACAGACATATTTCGCATTTCAAGGAGAAAACTATTGTATTTCGCATTTCTTAAACTGTCATCGGACAATATCAGTGATGGATTCATACCAGTCAAATCAACAACCGGTCAGATTTTTACCCCTAGCATTTCAAATCAACAACCGGTCAGATTTTTACCCCTAGAATTTCATATTCCAACTTATAACCTGTTTATAAACTTTAAGACCACCAACGATAGCATAGCCATGGTTGAACTTTACAAAGGCATGAGAGAATTCGGAATCCCAAATAAATACCCGGTTTGCTATTCAGACCAATCAATATCTGTAATGAGCTTGAACAAGAGGATGGTTTGGCCTGCCCCTCTTAAAGGAAGTGTTGGGGATAGCATGCGTCGACTATGAGAATAACAGTTGGTCAAACAATCAAGGTAGCGGAGCATTAAGTAATGCAATCCTTCAAATACCTTGGATCAATAATAGTAGCCGATAACAGAATAGAAGAAGAAATACGCGTGCAGCTGCTCAAAGCCAAAAGAGTTTATTATAGTCTGTCAAAGCTTTTGAAATCCAGAAACCTTGGTAAAAGACACTCCGATCTTTTAGGAGCGTTTGAGAGAAAAGGCTTACGAATAATTGTTGGCCCCTTATGTGAGGAAGGACGATTCCGAAGACGCTAAAATTATAAATCGTTTGCAATCTATTGTCACTAAATTTAAGCTCGGTAGATTCCGTTGGACTAGCCCGTAAAGTATTTTGTGGACATTTTATCATAGATGATAGCAATTAGTACCCCTGGCATGATGGTTAGTGCGTTGGACTATCATGCCAGAGGTCTTGGGGTCAATACCTGCCTGTGCCATCTAAAGTTTTTTCCCGGGTACTGCTCCTTGCTAGGAATTGACAAATTCTCCAAGAGTAGCTAATTCTTGTCATGAAAAGTGCTTTCTCAAATTATTAGCAATCCGGATTCGGCTTAAAACTGTAGGTCCCCTCCATCCCCGAAAACATTTCTTGCACACAGGAATGGTTAAGAGTTGTAAGTCACTAGGCCCTAGTTCTCAAGGAACTGTTGCGCCACCTAATTCATTTATTATGATAGGAAGACTTACGCTGGAGAGATGCCATAGACCAGGACGTCAGAAGCCTTGGGGATTGGGATGCGAACCATGATGGTGTGGACTCGCGATCGGGATAGACGAAGTGAGTTGTTAAATGAGGTTAGGCCTGGATCCCGGCTATCGAGTCGATGATGATGATGATCTAATAGAAAAATTTTTAAGTTAGATTCCACTTCAAGTCAGCAAATTTCTTTGAAAAGTACATGGCAGACAAAATTTTATTTTACTGACCAAAAATAGACCAGATTTATATTTATTCACAAATATCTCTAATTTGATAAGTTTTAAGAGTCTTATAAGGACGTAAGTTCAAAACTTCGATGCATTATTACTTTAAAAACATTTTTGTTAAATTATGTGTGTAAACAATAAACAAATTGCTCGAATCCCTTAATTTTTGAATTTGCAAAAAAATCATGCATAAGTAGGTACTAAAATTCAAAATATGCCCCAACATTTTATTCCTTAAAGTATTTATTTTGTACTGTTTGAATCTTACAAAACTAATATACAAGCATACAAATTTGTAAAAGCTGTTTTAAATTATAAATTTCATCAAGATGTGAAGCGAACATTTTTAATTAGATGCATGGTTTTTGCCATCAACACAACGTATAGTGTTACATTCGTGGTAATTTACAAAGAACATCCATCTTTTTATTGTAAACTGGTGAAATGAATGGAATCTTTTATTTTTGATGAATGCTGGTTTTAGGTTTTTATTTTTTTTATAAAACAAAACGTACATATGTATGTACATATGTATGTATATGTTTTGCTGTCATAACAACATTTAACGATTTTCTTTACTTTCTGCTAAACACATCATTAATGAAACAAAATGGAGGACATTTAATTCAGTTTCATTATATACAAAATATAATTTACGCATCCTTGATGAATTTCACCTGAAATTTGAGTCTAATTAAGAAAATTGATTCAGTTTTAAGAACATTTCGGTTTTCGATATTTTCATATATAAAACATGTGTCTTCAATCTATGCTTGTATTTTGTGCATAATAAATTTAAGTGTGGGTTAAATAAAAGTTAAATTTCAATAAACGAAATTGTAAACGAAACAGCAAAGAAATTACAAAAATGGAAAATGCTTAAAATAGGTATGAATTTGAGCAAAATCGGTTTAATTGGGTTTTTAGAAGCATAGTTTGATCGACTAACCTTTGTTCACACAAAACTGATGAAGATGAAATTGGCTCATGAGATGAAATTTCAACAATAAAGCAAAGTTGCAAACACTTTCGGTGATTAGTTAGTGATGGAAGTTCTATTACTTTTAGTCTATAAGGATAATGAGGCAAAGTTACCCCATGTGACCATGGTAGAAAACGCTAAGTTAACCTTAAGCACCTCCTTTGGATACCTTCAAGTCCATGCATATTGCATATATGTAAGTGGAGTAACAAGGGGCCCAAATCATAAAACTGATCTGACAAATGATACCTATAGAGTTTTAAGGATCTTAGAATTCTCTACCAAATCTTTTTATAAAGCTTAGTTTCTTAGTTTTTTAAATGCAGTTTATATGATCAGTAAAAGTTAATTTTGAGTCCAAAGTGATGCTTAGGTCTGAGAAATTAGAGACTTTTTTTCAAGTTTGTAAAGTTAAACATGTATTCATAGTCAAGTACATTGTGTTTACGAGTATAACTCCTTGGTTTGCACATTCCAATATTCAAAATTTACTTTGCACCATTCCCATAGTCGAAGTAGATCATCTTGTAATAATTCGCAGTCAGTTAAGAAATTAATTGTTTGAAATATTTTCACGTCATCTGCGTGTATTAATGTCATCGATTTTAAACTTCCAATAAGAAGTTATTGTAATCGGTTCGATTTGTCGAATTGCAAATTTTGACATTTCTCGACGTTTCAAGCCCCCTAGAGTCGAAATTAAAGATTTTTAGAGAGATGTCTGTGTGTGAGTGTGTACGTATGTACGTTCGTGACGTTTTTTTCATCGTCTAAGCTTAAGAAGCAGTAGAGATATCGACTTCAAATAAATTTTGTTATACAGATATTAATGCAGAAAGGACTCTCACCAAAATTGCATGGGAGGTTTTTTACCATAGCAATTTAAAAAAAAGGTAACAATTTTGAATTACCTACAATATCTCACGAACCAATAACGCTAGCGAGTTGAATTAAATTTTATGTTATACATTATGACGTGATACCAAACTAGTATATTTTTGGAAAAAATTCCAACTAACGGTTTTTATAAATCAAAAAAAAAACTAAAAACCTAAAAAAAACATTACAAAAAGTAGGTAAAAATTGATTTTCGACTCAAATATCTTTTCAAAAATTTGAGAATATAAAAAAAACATTACCTACTAAAAGTTGGTAAAAATTGATTTTCGACTCAAATATCTTTTCAAAAATTTGAGAATATGGCTTCCAACTAATTGTATCTTATAAGAAATATTGTTTTCAATATTCGGTAAAATTCTGAGAGAAATCGATATGAAAGTTTTTTTTTTATAAAAAATAAAAACCTAAAAAAAAACACATTACTAAAATTGGTAAAAATTGATTTTTGACTCAAATATCTTTTCAAAAATTAAATATAGTGGCTTCAAAATAATTTCATGTCACAGAAAATATTGTTTTCGACATTCAGTAAATTTTGTATAAAAATCCAACAGTCTGTTTTTTTATACAAACATAAAATCTGCAAAAAATAGTACGCAAAATTGGTAAAAATTGATGTTCGGTTCTAGATATCTCGTGAACAATAAGAGATATTGACTTTAAATTAATTTCATTCATCCAATTTGTATTTGTTTGTATAAGAATTAAAAACTTTTAAGAAATGCTACTAAAATTGGTAAAAATTGGTTTTCGACTAAAAATCTCGTTTACAAAAATTGATTTCGAGATCAAACTATTTCATCAAATGCAAAATATTGTTGGTAATTTTTAAATCTTTAGAATAATTTAACTGACAACTTTTTTATCAAAACACGAAAACCTACAAACCTTTTAAGCAAGACAAATCGACGGACGGGAATTGGAAGTTTTCATCCCAGCCTCTTTTTTTAAAATAGAGTAAAGCTCATTTAGAAACATAACAAACAACAACGGGGCCATGTTAGCTACCTTGAGGTAAACCAGAATTAATAATAAGTAAATAAGAATATTTACTTTTGAAGACAACACTAAAATGTCTATCATTAAGATGATATCAAAGCAATAAATTTGTAATGTAGACCGATTTGATCTAATTTAATTAAAAGTTCTCTTTGGATTACTTTTTCAAATGCTTAGCTAAAGTCTGTAAATACACAATCAACTTGATGTTTTTTCTTGAGAAACGCATACTTTCATAAAACCGAAATATTTGAAAATTTAAATGAATAATTAAATAGAATAAGCATTCTGTATGGAAGATGTTTCGTACATTTTTTAAGCTTGAATGATGGGCTGTCCACAGGACCAGGATTTAGGTTTTTGTCAAGTTTTAGAATTTGAAATTGATCAGCATTTGTTATAAATTTCGTGCTATTAGTACTTTAAAAAGAGTCTAAGGGATATGACTTGTTTCTGCTTTATATGTCATGCTTGGAGGATATATGCCAAGTTTTCGTCAACATACTTCGAAAAATTCATGGACTGGTCTTAAGTTCACGTTCATTATTTCCAGTAAATAATAAATGTATTACTGATTTCTAGGTAAGGGCCATACTCAACGTAAGTAATGGCTATATTTTAACCAAGCCTTGTTCCAAACCATTGTGAATTGTTCTCTAAGGAACAGTCAAATAGTATTTCAGTAAATTTTAAAACCTTATCAACTATGTTGAAATTTGATTTTCTAGTCTAAGTTTCAACTTAGATGTTAGTTTCTGTATAAGATACTAGTTTACTTGAACAGAAGGAAAATTACAATTATTTTTAAAAACTATTTGTATAAACTAAAACTTCTTAGGATATTTAGGTTAATAATAAAAAAAGTTTTTAGAAACCAGACGACAGCGTCAATGTCCATTGAGTCCTACCAATGAAAATATGAAATTTAAATAACTTCTGGATACTTGACTCTTGATCTTTTGTGAGATGTTACTGAACCTTGATATCGTAGAATAAAGCTTTGTATAAAAAAAAATTGTTCTTCAGTTTTTGTTTTCAGACACTCAAGATGGAAGGATTTAGGCGCCACCAAATATAGCTATCATTGGTTTTCATCATTGAAAACAAACATTGGATTTTTTTTTGGCAGGTCGTTTATAGCTATCATTAGAAATTTCTGTCATTGAAAAAAAATTCCTGATTGAAATCCACCGAAAAATTTTTACTGACGAAATCTGTCATTGGAATTGTGTGAAATTGGAATACAAATCAGTGGAACGATTCGTTTCACTTTTGAACATAAAAGTATTAGCTGTTCAGGAAAATGAATTTCCGTCCGGAAAATAGAAAGATACATTTTTAGAGAAAAATAAATGTGCAACTAAACTTTTTTTTCTCAAAAAAAATTCTTTGTGTGATTTCCGATCGATCGGTATATAATTTTCATTTCTAATCGAAGGGTAACATCGTCAAACATCGATTCAAAAATTTTTCCGGATCGATTTCAATGATAGCTATAACTGGCGCCTTAAGAGGAAATACCATTTTACATTGGTCTAAAGGTTATGAATATCCAAATGGGAGGAAACACAGAATTGGCCAAAGTATTCCATATTCTCGATGTACGATTCAAAAAAGTACTTCCGAAATTGAGCTCAAGGTTAAAACGATAAGCATTCCTGGAAGTGCTAATATTACGGCTGAATTGTGCAAGGGGTAAACATATCGGAAGTAGAGAATCGTTAATACCAAAAGCATAAGAGATCTTGGTGCCCAACCCTATCAAACGATTTCGAAGTATCAAGTTCAATAGTCTTACTTTCTCCAAAACAATGTAAAGATTTGTTCCACTGTTTGGTTAAATAAAGCATAAAAACACCGATGGACCTATTGCTATGAAAGTGATTACGAAGCTTTCGTTCTTTAAGATATTTCTTAAGTATAATATAATGAATCAGTGTTTCCATAACCTTGGAAAGAAGGGACGTGAGTACAATTAAAAATTGATGTTCAAATTGTAGACATGTGCATTCAAGAGGACACAAGCGTCCACAGGTTTTTCTCAAAACCCACCTCTGTCTATCAACTCCTACCCTCACCACCCCATGGTGAACATCGGGTGCCTAGTACGGAGTACCTCAACTGGAGATTGGGTTCCAACCCCAGTGGAAAGTTGTTGGGGGCAGCAAACGAGATGGGGGGAGAGGTGTTTCCACTAAGGCACCTCTCCTTATCCAGATGGCAGCGGAGGAATTCCCGAGATGGAATCAACGGTGGCGTCTACAGTTCCAGTAAGGTTGAACTACTTAGTGAACACCTTGTAGGGCTTCTACGACTTATTCGGAGCCCAGGCCTATAAGGAGCGGTTTATCCGGCTCCCTGTCCTTGGAGTTATACTAAGGACCTGGCTCTCCAGGTTGGGGGTTGTGCCGTCGGGGTGACTTCCTGGCCACGTAAAAACGTCATAGTTGCGAAGCACCAACAAGCCTCGGATACGGACGGATTTACTGTTGACAACCTACGCAAACGAATTAAGGACAACGAACTTCGGATATGCACGTGGAATGTTAGGTCCCTTAACAGATCACGTGCGGCCGAAGAATTAGACTGCTATAAAGCAGACATCACCGCCATCCAGGAAATACGATGGGATGGGCCGGGCAAAAAGAGGATGGAAAACTGCGATATTTACTATGGTGACTGCTACCGAGAAAACCAACAACGCCTATTTGGATGCGGCTTTGTCATTGGAGCCAGACTTAGGCAAGAAGTCTTGAGCTATAGGTGTATCAACGAGCACCTCATGACCATCCGCATCAAGGCTAAATTCGGCAACATTAGCCTGATATGCGCGCACGCCCCACAGAAGAGAAGGATGACAACACCAAAGATATGTTCTTCGAGCTCTTAGACAAAACATATGAGCAGTGTCCTAGCTACGATATTAAAATTGTCCTGGGCGATTTCAATGCCAAGCTAGGAAGGGAAAACATCTTTGGTGGAATAATCGGGAAAGCCAGCCTGCACGACAACACTTCCGACAACGGATTCAGGCTCATAGATTTTACTGCGGGGCGAAACGTCATGGTAGCCAGTACGCGTTTTCCACACCTCAACATCCACAAAGGAACTTGGAGTTCTCCAGATCAATCTACCGTCAACCAGATTGACCATATTGCTTCCAGCATCATGGATGTCCGAACTTTTCAAGGAGCTAACATCGACTCGGACCACTACCTCGTTGTAGCCAAGGTAGCACTTCGGGTTTCCAGACCCAAGGCAAAACAGGGAGATGCTGGGAGAAGGTACAACGTCGAACGGCTACAATCGCAGGAGATCGCCAAATCCTTTTTCGACCGAGTTACAAGTAACCTCTCTCGAAGTTCTCTGCCGCCAACACAATGTATCGAAAACCAGTGGCAACATTGCCAAGATGCCATCAGAGAAGCCGCCTCTGACGTGCCTCTCAAGAAGCCACCAACAAGGAACCCCTGGTTTGATGAGGAATGTCGGCAGGCAAATGTAGCCAAACAACAGGCACGCAAAGCGGCGCTGCATAAAAGGACGAGAGCTGCTCATGTGCTCTATGAGCAGAAGAGGCGAGAGGAACACCGACTTCTCAGGAGAAAAAAAAAGGCATGAGAAGCGTGCGGTCGAAGATGTTGAGAGGTTTAAAAGCAGGAATGAAGTTCGAAAGTTTTATGAACAGGTGAAACGAAATTCACAAGTACATAAACCTAGAACCGAAGGCTGCAAAGACGAAAGTGGAAACATCATAGTGGAATCGCAGTCAATGCTGAGGATATGGAAGGACCACTTCTGCAGGCTATATAACGGCAATGACGCGATGAACCGAATTCCGCTGTCAGGCAGGATGATCCATTCAACATAGACGACGAAAGCCAACAATCCCGTCCTCCCGACTTAGACGAAGTAAAGATTGCCATATCTAAGCTGAAGTCTAATAAAGCCGCTGGAGCGGATGGCTTGAATGCCGAGCTCTTTAAAACAGCTGGAGATAAGTTGGTCAGGAGCATGCACCAACTTATCTGTAAGATATGGTCGGAAGAAAGCATGCCCAATAAATAGAACCTCAGTATTGTTTGCCCGATCCTGAAAAAAGGAGATCCTCTAAACTGCACCAATTATAGAGGAATCAGTCTACTTAACATCGCTTATAAAATCTTTTCTGCCGTAATATGTGAACGTCTAAAGCCCATCGTACAACGACCTGATAGGTCCTTATCAGTGTGGTTTTAGACCAGGAAAGTCCACAGTCGACCAAATATTCACATTACGGCAGATCCTGGAAAAACCCAAGAACACCAAATCGACATCCATCATCTTTTCATCGATTTCAAGGCCGCATATGACAGTATCTACAGGGACGAGCTATATAGAGCCATGTCTAGTTTTGGCATCCCTGCAAAACTCGTCCGTTTGTGCAGAATGACCATGGAGAATCCATAAAGGTTGGAAACAACTTAACAGAACCTTTCGATGTCAAAAAAGGTTTTAGACAAGGTGATGCTCACACGTCAACACTAGTGGCAAAAGTCTGTCCAATTACTAGCATATGCTGATGACATTGACATAATCGGAAGAACTCAGCGTGATGTCAATGGGGCTTTTGTGAGTATTGAGGCAGAGGCGGAAAAAATGGGTTTAACGGTTAATGAGGTCAAAACAAAGTACATGCTGTCGTCAAGAAAGGACCTACAACACCGACGTCTTGGTCAAAACGTCACCATCGACAGACGTAACTTTGAGGTAGTGAAGGAATTCGTCTACTTAGGCTCCGCTGTAAACGCAAAAAACAACACCAGCGCTGAGATCAACCGAAGAATAACTCTTGCTAACCGCTGTTTTTTTTGCTAAGAAAGCAATTGAGGGGAAAAATCCTCTCTCGATGGACCAAAGTGTCGCTATATAAGACCCTTATCATCCCCGTCCTGCTATACGGTGCAAAAGAATGGACTATGACAAAAGCGGATGAAAGCACCTTGGGTCGTTTCGAGAGAAAGGTTCTACGTGCGATCTACGGTCCCGTATGCATCGGAGGGGAGTGGAGGAGAAGATGGAACGACGAGCTGTACGGGCTGTACAGCGACGTAGACTTAGCCAGAAGAGTAAGAGTCCAACGACTAAGATGGCTGGGTCACGTAGAGCGCATGGAAACCAATGCTCCGGCCCGGAAAGTCTTCGAATCCACACCCACAGGACAGCGCAGTAGAGGAAGACCGCGGATCAGGTGGCAGTGGAAAGTGACCTCACCCAACTTGGAGCGCGAAACTGGAGACATCTAGCTAGGGACCGAGCTAGATGGAGAAGTTTGTTGGGTGAGGCCCTAGTTCACACAGGACTGTAACGCCACCTTAAGTAAGTAAGTAAGAGTACAATTAAACGATAGTTAGAGGGGGGGGGGGGAGGTTTCGCCTTTCTAAGGGACAGGCTCGACACGAGTGCGAAAAAGATTTGTCTCATACAATTATTATTAAGTACAGGAGGACTCATGAGACTCTCTGATAGCGTCGATTTAACAGCAAGTTCTGCTGCAAGCAATTTGGCTTTACATTATTGAGTGTCACTGTAAACGAGCATTGAAACTGAAGATGCCGTGGTGTTACGTCCTTTTTTTTTCAAATTACCAGAAATGTTTACTACATCTTGGACATTGCAGTATTTGTTGCTAACATTTCTGGTCATTTTAAAATTTGGTTCATGGCATATAAACGTTACAGGCCTTTCTAATTTGTTAGAACTTATTCTGTGTGGTTGGTTTTATAACAACGGCAACTCACATCTCTGATTCTAATAACCCTATTACAGCTCGAATCAAAATATGAGTTTTCTTTTGGGGTTTGATAGATTTCACCCTATTCGGTATAAGTTTTTTCATTACAGAAAGAATTAAATTTGTAACTATATTTCCGCTGGAGTCCACGTCACAATTGTGGAAGCATAGTGAACAGTTAAAGTTCCTGAAGAATTCGTTTAGACCGTCCTAGTTGGTTTTTTTATGCCAAACGGTTTTCGTAGGAGTTTTTTCTTTAACCGAATTTGTTTGGCATGAGAAATTTTCAGATACAATAAAATGGTCTGATATACCTAGAGGCGTAATGCACTGATTGCGTATTTATTAGGGTCTCAGGTAAGAAAAGATTGAGCTGCAACGCCGGAAATTCGAGTTGGATCGTCGACAAGCTGAGTTAAATAAACAACAAACAAAAAAATGGATTAGGCCAACATCAGAAACAGCTTTCCGAGAAATCATAGCAGTCGAATTTCAAGCACACTCTGATGTTTATAGTTGCTGGATTTTAAGTAAATCTGTAAAAATCAAAAGTATTTCCCTTCCAACTTTTGTCTGATGAGAAGTCTGTAATAACAAACCAAAAGAAAAACTGTAACTACACTACATTTTATAAAATCATTCTATACTGTTCTGCATCAGACTTGTAAGATGCACTTCCTTTTGTCAAAAATTAATTAAATAATTTTAAATGTGATGAGCTTTAATCATTAAAATTGCACTTATCATCCCTCTAACATGGTACAACGGTCCTATTGTTGATGAAAACATAAATAAACATAAATATTATAATTTGATGCAAACAGACAGAGGTACACAAATACAACCAAACTAAAAAAATGAAGCACACCGAACTCCATATCCGGGAAATACCATTTTTCCATTATATATTTCATGTCGGATGCATCTACTGCATTTGAAAAATATAGAGACAAATAATTTTCCATTAATTAAGTTCAATTTACTAGGATTCAGCTTCCCTTTTTGTAGTCTGCATCTTTTGTTACTAATTTAATTAGATTTTGCTGTTGTCTCAACTCATTAATAATAAAACAAACCGAAAAAAAGAAGAAAAAACACCATTAGATAGATACAACATATCTACTCTAAATCCTTTCAAAGGACTCTCGTATCTCCTCGCGAATGAAATAAAATAATTATCACCACTGACTCAATTCCAGATGAAGATGATGATGATGGTTGTTGTTGGTTTGGTTGGTGGCGTGGTGTGAGTCTGGAAGAAACTCTTCATCATCACGGTTTGTTTGACCCCAATTGATGTTTGCTGCGCCTACACACAAAGAATATACATTCTTATAACCAAATAAAAATAAGAGCCTGATGACTGGGACTGTGCAATGTGCAATGCAATGCATTGCATATAATGGACCTGGCAGGCTCCTCATTCATTTTTGTGTTCCATTTCGTACACTGACAAAATGGGTAAGACGAGGAGTGAGTTTGGGGCGGTTGAAAAATTCACATCATCATGAGTATGCCAAGCCGCGCGTTTTATGAAAGGATTCAGCCCAGTACTTCTGATTGTGCACTGGGTAATAAGGACTTCATCTCCTGTTCAGCCATCACCCATCGCGCTCCACCGTCAAATTGAAACAAGGGTGACCAACTTGAATTTTTTGTTTTCAATTCAAGTAAAATTTTTTGTTGGATTTACATGATCATTTTTAACTTTTTTATTTATAAATTAAAAAAAAGGTAAAAAATTTTGGTTAAACCAAAATATCTCATGAACCAATAACGCTAGAGACTTGAATTAAATCTTAAATTATATATTGTAACGTGATACCAAACTAGTATATTTTTGAAAAAAAAAAACAATTCACAGTTTTCTTTTATAAATCAAAAAAAAACTGAAAAAAAATATCTGTCACCTCTAATATTTTATGAACAAAAAATGATTTTCTCTCCAAAATAACTTCGTGCAACAAATAATACCGTTTTTGACATATGGCAAAATTTAGAGAAAAATAAAATTGACAGTTTTTCTTATAAAAAAATAAAAACCTAAAAAAACATTGCTAAAAAACGTTGGTAAAAATTGATTTTCGACTCAAATATCTTTTCAAAAATTTGAGATATTGGCTTTAAATTAATTTTATTGTACAAAAATATTATTTTCAACATTCCGCAAAATTTTGAAAAAAATCGAATTGACAGTTTTTATACAAAAAAAAATAAAAACCTAATAAAAAAAATGTGAGCCGTCATGGGCCGCCTGGCAGATGTGAAACATCGTGTGTGTATTATTACAGGAATTAAATAGGTATACGAGTAGCCTAATGAAAAAATGAAGTATTAAGAATTTCTTACAGAAAATGGTAACTTTATTTAATAAACATTTATTTACATGTGATATAAAAATTCGATATTAATATCAAGTGGCCCCAATTTAAATATTTTCATCTTTGACTTCAGTAATAGTTACATATATTCGATGTTTCCTTTGCCGGTATTACTGTGTCGATTGTTCGATGATAACTAAAGTACGTTACAAAAGTATTGGATGAAACATTATCAAGATATGTCACAAATACAGCATCTATTGTTGTTCCATATTTGGTAGTAGATTCTCTTGGATTGTTGTTGATTTGCAATTGAAATTCTTTTTGAAGAAATATCATTAATAGCATTGATTCAGCTCTTACAAAATTTACATTTAAATCTCCAGCTAAAATTAATGGTAGTTAATGTTTATTCGTTTTAAAACTTATTGAACCTCTTTGACTATAAGGAAATAACCTTTCAGGCGACCCGTCGCCACACCGTACACTCTACTACACATAACATATATATATGTATACCTTGGCAAGCGTCGCCACGCCAACAATTCGGTTTACAAGAGAGCCTATAGATGTTTCACATCAAAAACCTAAAAGTTGGTAAAAATTTACTTTCAACTCAAATATCTTTTCAAAAATTAAAAATATTGACTTCAAACTTATTTTATCTCCCAGAAAATATTGTTTTTGACATTCAGTACATTTTTTTTATAAAAATCCAACCGTCCGTTTTTTCCTACAAACATAAAATCTAAAAAAAATAGTAGGAACGCAAATTTGGTAAAAATTGATGTTCTTGATATCTCTTGAACAATAAAAGATATTGACATAAAATTATTTAATTTTATTCATCCAATTTGTATTTGTTTAGGTATACAAGAAATAAAAACTTTTAAAAATTGCTACTAAAATTGGTATAAATTGGTTTTCGACTAAAAATCTCGTTAACAAAAATAGATTTTGGAATCAAACTATTTCATTATATATGCAAAATATAGTTGGTAATTTTTAATTTCTTAAGAATATTTCAACTGACAACTTTTTTAGCAACACACGAAAACACGAAAACCTTCAAACCTTCAAGGAAGACAAATAGACTGACGGGATGGGAAGTTATCAGTGTGGGTCGCATCCCAGCCTCTGTTTTTTTGGATTTGCTTGATAAGAAAGTATAGCTAGATTTACATACTGTTTTTGTTTAAACTAGTTCCTATACCTTTCGTCAAACGAGCTTCCTTAAAATTACAATTTATTTCATATTTAAGTATTTTGTGGTTCACGTGGGCGTATACGTCGTTTTTATTTTTTATTTAGTTTCAAATCTTAAATGACTGCTACCAGCTTGATTTCGGCAGACATTTTTCAATGCTTTAATCGAAGTGTTGTTTGTATTAGGTATACATAAGGAGAGACCGCTGTCTTATTTGCAATATCACAACATGTTATAAAGTTTTTGTTATAGAAATTAAAGTCGATAACGCACTTTTAGAATTTAGACATGACATGATGACGTCACAATCTTATAAACCATTTCAAACAGTCATACTTGTGCTAACACTATTAACTGCTCCAATAAGAAATATTTTGTGATAAAGCAGCTAAGAAAAAAATAGACATTCTCGAAGATTTTCATCAAACTAAAAAATGTGAAACATTTTATTAAATGTAGATCAAAAAATTGAAAACTCTAATGTGTAAAATGGTTGAGCTTTATCTCTGTTCTTTACAATTTGTCCGAAATCGGGCGCAAGGGTAAACTGATGAACACGATTGAATTGTTTGAATGCAACTGACTATTTCAACAGAGAATTGTTTATCAAAATAGCGATAAAATAATGACGGACAAAAGGCCTCTTTTTAATTCTGTCCAACAAAATAAAGTGGGTTATTGGAGTACATGCCCAAATATGGGAGTTGTGCTCGAGCTTCGGACAAGTATAAGCTTTACAAATAATAGCCAGATCAGAAGGGTTACAAAACTTATTGAATCGGTGGAGAAAACTTAAACTCTGAGCAGCGTTTTTGGCGGCTTCATATTTGTGCTCGCTCCACAAGAGAGGTTTTTGATGCACAAACCTAGAACTGAAATCTGTTCAGTTTCTTCTTTTTTCTCCTAAACGATTTAAAGATTTCTTCCACTGTTCGAAATGTTCTAATACTACGAAAACCACGCCATACCTACTTCTTTCCTAAGTTGAAATTTGATCAGCGTTTCCATGAACTTTGAAAGAAAAGACGTTAGAGGGTGAGGAGGATTCTTTGTGTTTTAGGGAATGTTTTGCATCCACCTTTGGAAATTGGAAAGAATCACTAGACAATTGGAATCAAATGGAAAAAAATGAAAATTGGAAAAGTTCGTTGAAAGCGTCCGAAAAAGGTTTGGTAAAAAAGTTGCAAATTGAAAACATACAACCTTTCTACAAAAGTCAATATCTCTTGAGTTCTTCTCTTGCGATACAAAAAAAAGATGCTTAATATCCGTTCTTGGTTCATTTTATGTATTGCAGAAATGTTTTTCTCAATTTTACATCAATTACTGTTTTTTTCAGGAGTAAAGATCCAGAAAAAGATCCGTCGCACTAAAGTTATTACGATTACCATTTACACAGTATTTTAACCCTCGGTCTGACCCCTGGGTCTGGCCAGGCATTTTTCGTTTTCAAATGTAAATTTAATGCATTTCTAGTTTAGCTAGCAACTTGTGCTTTCAGGTAGCTTCCTAAAATTTTATTGGCTATCGATTTATAAGAATATTGGATTTGAAAAGTCCTTACAAAGGATCTTATAAGGACTTTAAAAAAGTACACCTTCGGACCGACACATGGGCCTAGCCAGACCCCTATTGATTTTGTACAAAAATCAATGGAATATGTATTTTAAAAGTTAACAGACTGCATTTTGTTTTTACCAAGCACATACAAAATGTGCTTGTATTTACATGAACACATCATGTCTATATTTTGTGTGTGTATTCGTCATATTGGGTGCAGCTACTCTTTGGCGGATGGCGGATGACGGATGACGTGCATAATTTTGCGTTGTCTATTGTTTCTATTTTATGGTTGATTGACAGGTGATAGTGAATCTATTTGTATTCATATTTTGTATGAGTTACATTTTGCCAAAACAATATATATTTTGTGGTAGATTTCTTGTGATTAATTTTTTTTGGATTGCATTTTTATCATAATGGGTGATGAAGTAAATTTTTTCTATAACACGCGATTACGCAGTCGTTCCAATGGTGCGGGTTTTTATTCGCGATTGTCAACGGCTTTGGTCAACGACATGCTAAATGAAAATGCCGATTGGAACGAAGAAGGAGATCCATTCCATGTCGAAGACACTGAAAATGATTTGGATTATGTTCCTGAGGACAACAATCCGATATCGAGGACGATTTGGTGATTGAACCAAATGAACTGCTGGATAGTGATGAAGAGGAAGAAGAATTGGGTGACATGCAAAGTGAAGCCCAGCAAAATAATAATTGCTTCTACGGTAAGGACGGCACAAAATGGGAGAAAGATGAGCCAGATGCTGCTGTTCGTTTGCGCCAACACAATGTAATGAGATTTAGAGCTGGACCAAAAGAACAAAACTCGATTCCTATTGAGGTATTCAAAAAATTTTTTACACCTAACATTTCTTTTATCATAATAACTGAAACAAATCGATATGCCAAAAATGCGACAAACAAGTGGAATCACGAAAACCCAACTTCAAAACCAAGAGTTTGGAGCGATTTGACCAGCACTGAGCTTGATGCATTTATTGGGATTCTTTTAGCTGGTGGTGTTTCGCACAATAATATGCAAGATTCATCAGTGTTGTGGCGTTCTGATGCCTTACCTATATTCCGAGCAGCTATGTCTTATAAGCGTTTCCTTGCCTTATCACGATATATACGTTTTGATGATGGTCGCACGCGTGAGTTCCGTCAAAGATCAGATAAAGCTGCCCCTATTCGCGATATATGGAATTTCTTGAACGAGAACCTCGCAAAAAACTATGAACCACATGAGACGATAACTGTAGACGAACAACTCTTTCCTTATCGGGGTAAGACTAAATTTACTCAGTTTATACCGTCAAAACCAGCAAAATATGGAATTAAAATTTGGTGGGCATGTGATTCAAAAACAAAATATCCTTTGGAAGGAAAACTTTACACTGGCAGAGGCGAAGGAGAGGAGCGTGACTCAAATCAAGGGCAGAATGTTTTGCTACAACTTGCAAATCGGTACAGTAATACCGGTCGAACTCTAGTAGCTGACAATTTTTTTACCACTTTGGAAGGCACGAAGCGACTTGCTGGTATTGGGCTTGCATTTGTTGGCACAGTTCGATCAAATAAAAGATTTTTACCAGAAGAAATGAAGAAGAATTCTTCGCGTCCTTTACTTTCTTCTCTTTTTGGGTTTCATGAAAACTTGGTATCAGTGTGTAGCTATGTGCCAAAAAAGAACAAGGCTGTAAATTTACTTTCAAAAGTTCATTACTCAAAAGATTGTAGAGGCGAAGCGATGAAACCGGAAGCGATTCTTTTTTATAATTCAAACAAGGCAGGCGTCGATTGCATGGATCAAATGGTTACCCATTTCACTTCAAAACGACCAACCAGACGATGGACATATGCTTTTTTTTGCAACATGTTAGATGTCATGGCATTAGCTGCTTATTGCATCTGCAAAGAACTGGATGGACTAAACAAAAAGGACGCTAGGCGCACTTTTCTGTCTACACTTTCCAAATCATTGGTTCTTGGAAACGTGGAGAATCGAATGAACAATGTTCATATTATATCGCAGTTTAGTCCTCGTTCGGCAATTGAAGCATTTTTTGGTAAGCCAATTAAACCTCCAGCTATTAACGTTATGGATGCCCATACCAGCGGGGCTGATACTCTAAAAGGGCGGCGAGATTGTAGACTTTGTTTACAAGAGGAAAAACAACGCCGAAAAACTCGTTTTTTTTGTTCAGTCTGCAAAAATCCAGTGTGTCAACAACATTCGAAAATCAAATATATTTGCTTTTGTTGCATTACTGATGAAAATGCATAAAAATGCATTTTCATCAGTAATCAATCTTATATTCCTCAAAAATGTAATATTTTTCGAAATAAAATACAAAAAAAAAAATAAAACATAAAACTTTTTTTTCTCAAATCTATTTGTCTTACTAATCATTTTATCTTTACGGTAAGTTCAAAATTATATGCAGAATATATTAACATAAGTAACTATTAAAAAAGAGTAAACGTTTGGGAGAAAAATAAGTTTGAATGCATCACATATTTTCATATAAATGCATGTATATCTATTGGGGTCCAGCCAGGCACATGTGTCGGTCCGAAGGTTTTGAAATAGGTGTCAGACGGAGGGTTAATAATAAATTCCTTCATATTCCACATGGAAAGCAGAAATCAATGGCAAAGTGAAATGAAAAATCTTACTGAAGTTTTGGTAAAGTTGAAAATTGTTTGACGTTAACTATTTTAACCACTATCGCCCTTATAAGCTCACCTCTCAGTTTATTGCTTGATAATTTAGAGTTCATAGCTTTTTTTTGCAATGACTTTGTCCCTGTGTCAGAAAAAACGTCTGATGTGTTTTTCGAAAACATTTATTTAACTTTTTGTAGGTATGGTCACCCTAATAATTATGATGTGATACAAAATGAAACTGAAGAAACATCATCACCCAGATTTTATAGGCGTTGGCGATGAACATAAAATATTATATACGAATTGAGGGTGAGCAACATAATATCAGAACAAGAGACAGTGAGTAGGAGATGGAGGCAGTGGTAGGGGGGTGCATAGAGAAGTTGTTGTATAGGGTTGTTGAGAGGGTGAGGGCGATGGGTGGCAAAAATGTAGTCGCTTTTAATGTGCTATGTGCGTTCGTCAGAAACAGCAGGCAACCGCTGGCATTTTATGAGTTTTGTCCTAATTTTTTGTAACAACATAATTATTATGACAGAAAAGTTTAAGTGGATCCTGGCATTATCTGTTGGATGTGTACTCCTATCATATATACTGCATACATATTTATATACATAAATACTTACAAACTCAATACAATATGATATTCTAGGAGATAAACATCAGAGAAATGTGAATATACAATATATTATAGGGGTATCGTCGTCGGTCGGTCGGTCGTAGATATATGTATGTATCTAACAGAAGCGCAGCATATAGTATAGGGTTAGCATGAGGAGCATTAGGGGTAGGTTAGGTATAAAGCTTTTGTTAGTGGCAGAGGGTGTATGAATTCAATATCATAGCGAGTTGAAGGAAAACTATGCTTGTTTTGTTCTTCTTCACATAAACAACAACAAAACACCATAATATATTTTGTAGTACTTGATGCTCTTATCTTATAGATATAAATGAAAGCGTTGACATACGACTACATGTTGTTGTTTTTGTTGTTGGTGTTGTTTACAAACATACATACATATATACGTATATACGATGATGGTGTGGATAAACATTTGTGTAAGAATTCGCATATGCCCAAAGGGCTACTTAATAAGCCATAAACTTGATGATAAACGAAACGTGAAAATTCGTATAAAACTACCAATGCGAGCATCTATTCCTACAAAAGGTGGTATAAAAGAATGAAATTGTCAAGTACATACTCGACTTGTATACGCGTATACTTAGAATCTCCATCAAAAGAACAAAGAGCCTTATTCAGAATTTGCTTGTCGTGCGATGTGATGTTTTCAAGAATTGACTTTTATATTTGAATGAAGATTTAAGTGTCGTTAATGGGTTCAGCAGAGCGTCATTATACATAACTCATCTAGATAATGTTCTGTGATGTGTTGGTTGGGGTATGACTTACGAACAATAAGAGAAGAAGAACAGGTAAAAGCAACATTGAGGTGACAAATAAATAGGTCAAGGGTTCATTTTAGTTATTGTTCTTAAGAGGAATACTTATAAAATTGGAAAATGTTAAAATGGTAGGGTAAGCCGCTGCCAATCGGCTTGCGGAGATCCGACTTTTTATGATGACTTATATACCTTATGGTGATGTAATTGGTCCTGGATCTGGTCTAACTGTTGCTCAAGCACCAAATATAAAATTTCAATTAAAATTTCCTTCACGTGCAAATAATTTTTAAATTCAATGCTGAACATTTTTAAAATATACTCCAAATCATTTTTAAATTCGAAGTTGACTTCAAAAATGAGTTTTCGATTGAGGGTTGACTTTTTGATAATTCCAAAACATAAGTAGGTATACTTTAACCCTACAACACTTGTCTAACTTTAAAAGCAGAGAAATGCTTCTATCTTTTGTACAGTATACTTTATCTTTTTGACGTTTGTAATGTTTTCATCACAAAAATTTAAAGAAAAATATTTTTGAATATGAGAAGATGATTTTGATCTTGTACATCAACAATCTCGAAATCTGTCCTAGCTTGAATTTTTGGTGCTTGCACCAATTAACTGTTACCACGACAAAACGATACCATCTTCACTCCCCGATTCAATAGACACGACACCAATCAATTTGATATATTTGCACAAACTTGCATTGGGTCAACCGCCCCAACAAAAACAAAAAAGGTTGTGGTACAAAGTGCTGGGCAACCATGTCGTAGCAAATCAATTTCTGCTTACAAAATCACCCGTCATTTTAGCTTGAAAGTAGAATTGGCTAAAGGTGAGTTAAAAAGTAGAAGAAAGTCTATTAAAAAAAATGTAAAAACAGGTCACGTTAAAAACCTTTATTAGTTACAAGAGTTTTTTAAAGTGTTTAAAATTAAGAAAATCTTAAACAAGACTTTTAAAATAAAGAACTGCTATAACTATAGAGTGGGCTATATTTAATTTTGGGACAATGTGTTTTTTGAAGTAATGTCTTAAATTTTAAATGAAATTATGTTTGCGTGAGATCTCTTTGAAGTTTTGTTTTGTATTATTTTAAAGGCTTATCAGTGTAATTTTGTATGAAATCGTTGAAAGTTACAGCTCAGCTTCTCATAGTTAGCGCCAATCAAAAAAAAAGACGTGTGGCACTCGGGGAGTGCCGTGGTGAAGCTATTGCAACTTATGCAATTATAATTATTTATTTATTTTATTTATGCAGTATTTCTTTTTCTGATATTAATTCAAGTTACACTTTTTGAGCGTGGTGACCGATAAGAAAACATTTTTTTTCTTTTTAGCTCTTTACGCTTTTCTTGTCTATAAAACGAAAATATCTAGGTATAAATAATTAGGTATAAATAGTGTATAATGACACACCAAAACAATTATTAATTTTAAAAATTTGAACAAAAATTACGATATTAAGAAGTGATTATCGAATTTCGGCGATGTACATTTATAAATAGATATAATATCATATATGTAGGTATTGTATACTTTCTCTGCGCGGCAGTCATGTGCATTATCTATACACCAAAAACAAAGGTACTGAATAGTACAAGTGCTTGGTTTGATGGTTTCTGTTATATACATAATGAAGAATGAATTTGTATTGAGAATCTAAAGCCCCTGATAGAATCTATGCAATAGCTTAAAAATGTACATGATTCCGGAGCACAAATTAACCTGAATTTGACCGAAAAGCGAAATCTACTTTTTTGGCTGTGAATTATTCGCATAGACTTGTAACTTCAAAGATCCCCCCAGTTCATAGCTCCACCTCATGAGTTGACCACGAATCGCTCGTGCAGAATTAAGGGATGCATTGAACGCTCTTGGATTTCATATGGATTGATATCATCCCAAATTCTTTAATTTACTTTGTGGAAATACTCATCTATCCAGAAATGAACCTCATCGCTGAAAATGTATCCCAATGAAAATTAAACTGCTTCAGAGTCCATTTAACGAGCAAACGTTGTCTAAAGTCTATTGCCGTTTCTAACTCCTATTGGTCATTTGAGTATTATTTGATGTAGGCGTAAGCCACGATGCAAAATTTGTCTGACGGACTTTTCTCTATAATGTTCGAAACGCTTGGAACGTTTCCGCAAAAACATATTTTGATAGAATAATTTAATTATTTGCAGGCTTTTTCTCCTCTCTTTATTTTTATATGAATACATGAAAACCACATTGACATATGGAGCTGCCAATTTTGGAAGTCCATTTTTTGATAAATTCGTAAAGCCGGAAAACATTATAAAAACAAGACGTTACGTCTTTTTCGCCCAAGACCATATCGCCCAAATTAATATTTCACAGCGCCAACACAATTTTATTAACATTTTGTTGTTGTACGATTTGTGCAATATTACCAAACCTAAGGGTGTTAAAAGTTTTATTTGGGATTTTATGAAATCCGGAATAAAAAGAAGCGTTTGGACTTGAGTTTAAAATTTTAACGGCCAACCGAAAACATTAAACGAAAAAAATGTCAGATCGTCCAAAAACTCGGAACTTCAAGAAAGCGTATCAAATGTGTTGTGTTGTGTTAAATTAATTTTTGTATATACCTATACAAATTTTCCATTTTTTCTTAAAAATATTTTTGTTATGCAGCTGTTTAGTGATTGTAAATATACGTTTTAGATTTGAATTTTGTAGAAAAATATGGACCTATCGAATTTTGAAAAAAAGAATTCAATATTTTTTCAATAATCCAAAAAAATATATACACTTTTGATCATCAAATATTGAAATGGGTTTCTGAGAATTTTAAAAACTAAATTACGGTTCTATGAGACGTATCCTTCCGGATCAAAACAAAAATACATTTTTTAACTAAAAGAAGCCAAGTTAAGAGAAAGAAATTAATAGGTACTAATCAAAAAATTAAGACAGTATTGATATGGAGTAATTTTTTTTTTCGGGTGCAAAAGCAAATAGTGCGCTTATGGCGGAGGGAAATTTTGTTCTCGAAAATAGAAATCTAGTCTGGACGAATCATCATCATTATATATTATTTCGTTAGCATGTCTCCCTTTTTCGGCTCTCATACGGAACTATCGGGTGATTTTTTTGAGGTTAGGATTTTCATGCATTAGTATTTGACAGATCACGCGGGATTTCAGACATGGTGTCAAAGCAAAAGATGCTCAGTATGCTTTGACATTTCATCATGAATAGACTTACTAACGAGCAACGCTTGCAAATCATTGAATTTTATTACCAAAATCAGTGTTCGGTTAGAAATGTGTTTCGCGCTTTACGCAAATTTTATGCGTTTTTTTTTTAAAAAAGTTCTCAAGCTCTTAAAAAATCACCCATTATGTATTTATTGTCCTCCATTGAAAAGAGGACATTATTTAATATAATGGGTGATTTTTTAAGAGCTTGAGAACTTTAAAAAAAAAAAAAACGCATAAAATTTGCGTAAAGCGCGAAACACATTTCGAACCGAACACTGATTTTGGTAATAAAATTCAATGATTTGCAAGCGTTGCTCGTTAGTAAGTCTATTCATGATGAAATGTCAAAGCATACTGAGCATCTTTCTCTTTGACACCATGTCTGAAATCCCGCGTGATCTGTCAAATACTAATGCATGAAAATCCTAACCTCAAAAAAATCACCCGATAGTTTTAACAAATAAGGTGTCAAAACAAAGAGAATTTTCCGTAGACTATGCGAATTGTATTTTATTGAATATTAATTTATAATTTGTTGAAAATACTTAACTTTTTATTATAATAAAAATATGAAATACTTGGAAAATATTATGTTAAGGGAAATGGTTTGTGTATTTGAATGAACTTATCGAATACACACCATTTTTTGTCGGTAAGCTAGTTTTCAGGTATTTCCTTTGTATATACAAAGGCGCGATTCATCCCAAGGATGAGTTTCCTAGGACAACTCATCCCGGAAATGAAAAATACTTGCAAGCATACTTAACGAAAACAATTGTTTGTGTATTCAACTAGTTCGTTTAAAGCTTTTTCCTTTGGATAGCTTTATTTTTATTTTATATTAGAAGAACCAGGATGGAAAACAAATTGTCTGAAGATAAGAAAGAGGAAGAACATGTATGTTTAAATTGTAAAGCGATCGCCTATTGGTTGTGTAGTTAGGTAGGTGTCTAAAACGAATAAAGAATAGTTCATTGGCGTACTCAGATTTATGCAGATAGATAGATAAAGACATGTTTATGATGATAATGAAGGAATGTTATTGGTAGGTAGAAGGTACTTACTACAATCCAATCAACTTCCTTCTTTCCTACAAGTTTTCAGGACAAACACGGAGTTATTACGTTCAGTTTATTTTTTTCGTTAAAGTTTAAAAAAAACAAGCATGCGAACAGGTACAAGAAATTGCTATTCATGTGTTGTTTACAGTCAGGCTCTTGTGCGTTTTCGATTTTAGTTATGAAGTAACACGAAAGCAGTAGTTTTAGAGGTTGTACTTGTACGTAATGCCTATATACTAGGTATAATGTGTATACGTTAAAAAAGTGATTCTAATAGAAAATACATAATGTACTCGTATACGCTTTCTGATCCGTTTCTTGAACTTGTACTAAGTATTTATTCTTTTACGAGTATATAGGCGAAGGCAAGTAAAATATGTATAAAACAACCTTATTCTTAACGAATAATATTTTAAAATCATAATATACAAAGGTACCAAGATGATACTCCTTGATAGACACTTTAAAATAGATTGTTGATTAAATATATCATATTCGTTAATCCGATGCAGTGACGCTACAAGGCCATCGTTGGTATTTACAAAAGTTATAGTTATAAAAATATATACATAAATATGTAAAACATGCATTAATTTGGATAAAAGATAGGAATGTAATTAAAATTTTGTCAAAATAATGCGCTCTTTCGGGCTCAATCGCATGAACTGGTGGGTGAGATGGGAGGGGGTTACATTTAATACAGTTAAGATAATTTAAAAAAAACTATTTTAAGATTCAAAATTTTACCTGAAAAATGAGTTCGTCTTCAAAAATTTAAATGTCATTTTATAAATCAAAAAACCCTTGATTAAAAAAAAAAAAATTCGAAAATCTTTATAGCGTTTTTTTTTTAAATTATTTTTTTATATAGGTAAAGTCGGGTGATATGGCACCCTTTCAATATCTCCCACTTAAAAACTTCTTTTCAAAACAAAGAGAACAACATATGATTCAGTATTACGAAAGCTCTTGAAGTATTCAATTCAAATCGCAGCAGCTGGTGAGGTACTACATATACAGGCGAAGAAAAAAAAAAGTGAGTGTGTATTAAGCAAAAAGTTTTTTTGTGGATTAGTGAAGTTCGTGTTAATACTAAAGTATTTGACGCCAGGTGTTCATTTAAAAAGAAAACAAAAATAATAAACGTGTTTGTTTCTGTTTACTTACTGCTATAACTGTGCCTGCTTGATTGTTCATGTTTTTTGGAATAGCAGAAGCAAGGTCAAAAAGGTGATATGGCACCTCAGAAGTTCGGGAGATATGGCCCGGTGCCATTTCCCCCGCTCTAACTTTACTGTACTTTATTATCATTTTTAACTGGGCATTTACTTAAATTTCAGAAATCCTTAAATTATTATTATAGGTATTTTGTTGCTTTGACAAATTTCTTTCAGAAATGCCGACAATTTATATGTACCTATTTATGCACCTATCTGCTCTTCGTTAGCTTTGCTAATCTAACTTTTTAACAAAATGTTCCTGAAACTCCTAAGGCTGATGCAAGTGAAATAACTCCAGGGAAAATGCTTAGTTTAATTTCTCCAATATCTTCCACCTCAAAAGGTATTAGTAAACCAAATCCAAGGTCTCAAAAATCGCGGGTGTTAACATCACTGGAAAACCTGGCAGCACAACAAATTAAATCCATCAAGAGATCGAAGGGGAAAATTCTAATTAAAAAGCCAAAAAATGTTAAAAAGAATAACAACGCCAATGACAGTACATCAGAGTTCAGAGGACGAACAAATATCGTTGCACGATGATTCAGATGGGCCCGAGGATTTGGGGGAAAATATTTGTATAGGATGTGGTGAGGATTATGCTCTCACAACGAAACCTGACGAGTGGCTAAAGTGCATAATATGTCACTTTTGGTCACATGACTCATGCACATCCTATAAGAATACGTGCAATAAATGTGGACACAAAAAAAACAAGAAGAAAATGTGAAGTGCCATTTCACCCGCAAGCAGGTGCCATATCACCCTCAATATTTTTAGTCGTCTTTTTTTTTAAGGTTTTTTATTTTTGAAAAAAATACATTTCATTGACTGTGAACTTCAAATATGTTCCTATTTTTTGTTTATCAACTAGTTTTATAATAAAGTTATTTTGGTTTGAAATAAAAATCTTTTTTAATGTGGAAGTTATACGGAAAAAGAAAAATGGGTGCCATATCCCCCGGCTTTACAACAATTTTTCAATTTTGTTCTAAAAATATTTTTGGTATGCAGTTGTTTAGCGATTGTAAATATAAGCTCAACATTTGAATTTCGTAAGAAAATGTTGAACCGTTTTTGAGATATAGAATTTTGAAAAACTTTGAAAAATTTTGAAAAATTGCACTTTTGATAGTCAAATATTGTTAAGGCAATATAAGTTAAAAAAATTATTTAAATCGGTTCATAAGGTGCTGAGAAAATTAAAAAACAAAATAACGGTTCTATGAGCGGTACCATTCCGGAACAATACAAAAATATTTTTTTCTTACTATAAGAAGCCAAGTTAAAAACTAAAATTTTGAAGAAAATAAAAAAAAAAATCTATCTATTTTTGACCAAAAAAATTGTATGGGGGCCACTGTTAGTTTTGATCTTAAGAAAAATGAAAAAAAAAGCCTAACGCGAATCTGTTCAAAACCTTAACTTCCAAGTTTGAACTCAATCGACCTAATGGTTTAGGCTGTAGGAGCGTGGACAGACAGACAGGACAGACCGGACGGAATCGCGGGACCCACTTTTTTCAACTTCTCTACCATCGCAATATCATGTTTGATTAAAATCTCGAGTTCGACATATTTGACGAATGCAAAACTTGCCACATACTTAGTTCCTATATATCGTAAGTAAAAATTAACGATACAGGAACACAATTTTCTCCAAAATGAAAAATGTTATTCATTGAAAAATTACAAAAAAAACTGTACTGGGGGTTATGACATTTCTAAAGTTTAGCGTTACGACATTTAAAGTTGTTTTGGGTATGATATCAAATTTCATTTGGGCCTTCTGACGTTTTCGTAGAGATATTTTTTAACACGTTTCTCTTTTTGGACAAAGCCCAACCCCTATGTCATAAAACCCATATCCAATTCTATTGGGCAAAATGACAACTTACAATTTGGGCGTTATTTTACTTAAAATCTATTTGGACGTTAAGACATTCGTTTTTGTGTTATTTTTTGGCGACTTTTTTTTTAATATTTTGGGCTTTGTGACCAATTATGACTTTGGGCGAAAAGACCTTCCACATAAAAACAAATATGCAATGCAGTCGTTCATTGTGGTACCTACCTTAAAATCACTGCAATAGACATTGCCTTCTATCCGTATCTTATTTATTTTTGTATAATTGGCGCACACTCTAACTGCAGTTAAATTGTTTAAAGGGAGAAATGCCCATCTGGAATAGATCTTTAAAAAAGCGATAAAAAATAGTTCTTCTTTAAATATTGTCTGGAACACCAGCCTAGAGATGGAAATTATACTCAGGTCTTGGACGTATAAAGGATTTGTAAATTGTAGAGGTTTTTAATTTCCCTTCAATTCAAATATATATATGTATATGTCTTCGTTTTTATAACGTCACGCCAACCACATTAGGGCCATACGTGTGTAGTCGTCGTTTGGACTGTATTTTTTTTTATTTTTTTTTTTTTCATTTTTACACGTTAATGATTTTGTATGGTTTATTAGGGATACTGCAATGTACTACTCATATACTCGTATGTACGTTCAAAGATACAAAGACTTGTCTAATTTAGAGACCATTAAGCTTCTTTGTAATTATCCTTCTTCAAATTCCATCCATCTTTTAACATCTCTCATCTCAAATTGAATCAAATACATTTCTATACCCATTTCGTAGCTCGTAGGTATATATTTAGGTACAGATATATGATGGAATTGGAATATAGACGACTGGAGGAATAGGCTCCATCTTTATCATTTGCTTTGTTCTTTTTAATTTACCACATTATTCCCTCCAATGAACTTAGCTACAAGGATACGTATTACGTATGTCTATGTCTATATGTATTAATACTAAACCCACCATATTAGAAAATAAACAAAGAAAATTAAAGGACTCGCCTTTGCATTTTCCTCAGCTGATATGCCATGAAACATTCTCCCTGGTGCCGGCGACCTACCAAAACAACAGTAAAAACAACAACATCGACAAAAGTACAAAAGGAACGAGATATAATAAATTTATTCTCCATCAGAACAAAAGTAATGTTCAACGTTCTTCTTCTTGTTTTTGTTGTTTTGTAGCGGGAAACGAAATGTATGAGTTATGTGTGTCAGAGCAGGATATGAAGCCAAGGGGATTCAGGACATCCATATATGTATAATATCTATACTCGTATATAGCAAGCTAGTGTGGGACAAAAAATAAAAGAAATTGGTAAATGGGTGATATCCGCTTATTTCCTGCAAAATATCGTCCTTTTTTTCCATTTTATTATATTTACTTCTATAAACAAGTTGACTATGTTATGTATACGTATTATATCGGTACGAGCGAAGCTGTTGCGCTCGCAATCTTTTTGGATTCGACCCCCAAAACAAAACAACGAGAAAACGACTGCGTGTGTGCTTATAAGAAATTCCGGCTTAATCCTTACAATAAGTCGTCTTCGTCATCGAAGTAAAATAGAAAAAAAAAAAAAAAAAAAAAAAAGGGATTTCTCGACTGAAGGACAAAATAACAATTTTAACCAGGAGAATTGTTGTAAATATAATAAAGAAAATTCTGGGGAAAATTGTTGCAACTAAGGGATTGAGAGCAGAAGGACTCAAACTTAATCGATAAAAGAAGATGACAGAAAGAAAAAAAAAACAAATAAATAAACACAGATTCAATTTCAGTCACCACACTAACTCCTTTACAATGTCCTTTTTACTTGCGACACATAGGAACTGTGTGGCAAGTTTTGCATTCGTACAAAATTTTGAACTTGAGATTTTTTTTAAAAAGCTCTTATATTGCTAAAATAATAAGTAATGATTATCGAAAATGCCAAAAGCTTTTTGCATTTAAGAACAAAATTGAAATTGTTTTTTTTTTTCAAAATCTCAAAAACGGGTCAACATTTTTTATAAAGAGTTATAAAAAGCTCTTATATTGCTAAAATATTAAATAATGATTATCGAAAATGTCAAATGCTTTTTGCATTTACAAAAAACAAAATGTAATTGATTTTTTTTTTCAAAATCTCAAAAACGGGTCAACATTTTTAACGAAATGTATTGTGAAAAGTATATTAAAATAGAACATAAATTAAGTGGTCCGTTGAGAACTAGGGCCCAGTGACTTACAATTCTTAACCATTCCTGTGTTCCAGTCGTTTCAGTGGTGCAGGCGTGCAGGGGACCTAGAGTTTTTATGCAGAATACGAACGGCTAGTTTGAGAACGCACTTTTCATGACAAGAATTACACTTGGAGGATTTTTCAATTCCTCGTAAGAGGCTGTACCCGTTAAAAAAACTTTAGATGGCACAGGCAGGTATTGAACCCAAGACCTCTATCATGACAGTCCTATGCGCTTACGCCACGGTTACTACGAATAATAACATATGATGATCAAAAAATGTCAATTTTGTATTTGAATTTTAAACAATACTTATTTTTTTTCTTCAAAATGCGATATCTCAAAAAGGGTCATCATTTTTTTACGGATTTTAAATTTAAAAGTAATATTTATAAGCACTAAAAATATTTTGAAGAAAAATGTAGCTATATATACAAAATTAATAAAAAAACAGTCAAACGATTTTCGAAAACAGAATAAAAAAAGAGGTTGTGATTATAACTTCCACACACACTTATACCTTCCCATCCGTAGCCTTCTGTCAATTTGTCTAAAACTTTAACAAAATACTAATAACAATCTTTTGAGTAATATACAAAATTTGAAGTCAATACCTTTATTTGCTCTCCTAATAATTGAGTCGAAAACCATTTCTTATCATCTTATCAGTTTTCTTGTAGTTTTTGTATGTTTTCTTGTTTTGTAAAAAAAAGTTTTCAGTTGAATTTTTTCTTAATTAACTTTAAGTTAGCAACAATATTTTATATATGATAAAATTAGTTTGGGTTCTACACCAGTTCTTTCCCGAGATTTTAAGTCGAAACCAATTTAAAAAAAAAACATCATTTTTTTCATTTTTATAAATTGTTTGTGTATCATTGTTTTCGGATTTTAATTTTATGAAAAAAACGACTGTTGGAAAAACATGAATTTAGTTTGAAGCCACTATCTTTAATTTTTGAAGAGATATTTGAGACGAAAATCAGTTTTGTTTTTAAATTTTAATTTAAGAATTTTCTTAAAATTTTACCAGATTTCAAAAACGTTATTATTTGTAGCATAAAATTATCCTGGAGGTAAGTTTATTATTTCTTCCTAAGATAATGAAGGTGACAAATATTGTTTTTCAGTATAATATAATATAAAATTTAATTTTATTCAGAACCCAGGCCTATAAGAAGCGGTATATCCGGCTCCCCGTCCTTGGAGTTATACTAAAGATCTGGCCCTCCAGGTTGGGGGTTGTGCCGTCGAAGAAACTTCTTGACCACGTGCAAATATCCCAGTTGCGAAGCACCAACAAGCCTCGGATACGGACGGATTCACTGATGACGAACCAAGGAAAAGAAATAAGGACAATGATTTTCGAATCTGTACGTGTAATGTGTCGTCCCTTGATAGACCACGTGTAGCCGAACGATTAGCGGAAGTCCTAAACTGCAGCAAGACAGATTTTTCCGCCATCCAAGAAGTCCGATGGGATGGACCGGGCAGACGAAAACTAAAGGACTGCGATGTACATATGCGAAGGCGACTGTTACCGAGAACAAAGGCAACGTCTATTTGGGTGGTGTGGATTTGTTGTTGGAACTAGACTATGATCAGTGCCCTGGCTATGACATTAAAATTGGCTTAAATAGATTTGAATGCCAAGCTAGAAAGAGAAGACATCTATGGTGGCACAATCTGGAGATACAGTCTGCACGACACCACCTCCGACAACGGATTCTGGCTGATCGATTTCGCTGCAGGGCAATACGTTCTGGTAGCTAGTACGCAGTTCACACATCTTGATATCCACAAGGGGAAATGGAAATCTCCTAATCAATCAACTGTCAACCAGTTTGACCCATTGCGATCGACGCACGACACTTCTCCAGTATACAGGATGTCCGAACATTCCAAGGGCCCAACATTGACTCGGACCACTACCTCGTTGTAGCCAAGGTATGGCTACGGATATCCCGATCCAAGCCAAAACAAGGAAGTACTGTGAGAAGATTCGACGTTAGACGGCTACAATCGCAAGAGACTGCCATGTCCTTTTCCGATCGAATCTCTAATAACCTCTTAAGAAGTTCTATGCTGACTGCAGTAAGCATTGAGAACAGTTGGCAACATTGCCTTGCAGCCATCAGAGATGTCGCCTCTGAAGTGCTAGGTTTCACACGGCCAACACAGCGAAACCCCTGGTTCAACGACGAATGCCGGTAAGCGCACGCACCTAAGCAACAGGCATACAAAACGGCGCTGCACAGAAGCAGATAAGAGAAAAGAACGACGGCTTCTTAGATGGAAGAAACGGACCATGAGAAGTGCGCGATCGAAGAGATAGAGGAATGTCACAACAGGAATGAGCTTCGTAAATTTTACCAAAAGATAAAAAAAAACCTCCCTAGGGTACCAGCCACGAACCGCGAAGCCTGTAAGGACGAGCAGGAGAACATCGTAGTTGAACCGCAGCCTATGTTGGGAAATAAAGGGTGTCCCAAAATTAACGCAAGATTTGAATTAAATAGAAAACGCCGTTTTTAGTCTTTTAATAGTTATATTTTTATTGACTCGTAAAGTACATAGGATAGGGTTATGTATGGAATAACACATCGGACAAATGGCCTCCACGGCTTTGCATGCACATGCGCACTCTTTTGTTGAAATTTTCCATGACCATTCTGCATAAATGTGGCTGAATTTCGTTGATGCAGCGTTGAATCTCCTCCTTTAATGCATGGGTGGTTGTGGGCTTGTTGACATAGACTTGTGATTTCAAATAACCCCATAAAAAGAAGTCTAATGGTGTTAAATCACACGATCACCGAAACGAGAGAGTACACGACCTGGAAATGTCTCATGCAGTAATTGAATTGTTACACGGGCTGTATGACATCTGGCACCGTCTTGTTGAAACCACATATTGGACACATCAATATCATCCAATTTTGGCAGAAAGAACTGTGTAATCATGTCGCGATATCGAGCACCAGTAACAGTCACTGCTTGACCAGCATCATTTTCAGAAAAATATGGCCCAATTATGCCTCCAGCCCAAAATCCACACCATACAGTCACGCGTTGTGGATACATTTGTTTTTCGACAATCACATGTGGGTTCTCCGAACCCCAAATGCGGCAATTTTGGCGATTGACAAAGCCATCAAGATGGAAATGTGCTTCATCGCTTAGGATGATTTTGCTCGAAAAATCAGGGTCCATTTGTTGATGTTCAATAATCCATTCAACGAACTCTCTTCTCTGTCCATATTCATTAGGCTTCAATTGTTGTGTTAATTGAATTTTGTAAGCATGAAGACACAGATCTTTGGTGAGTATACGCTGTAGAGAGGTTCTTGAAATTTGCAATTCTTGTCCACGACTTGTCTTGTCGCGACGTCGAATTGAGGTTCCTGGATTGTCAGCAACACTCTCACGCACTGCTTCGACATTCACATTTGAACGGCTTGTTTTTGGGCGACCAGTGTGTTTGGCGTCTCCAACGGATCCAGTCTCCATGAATTTTTCAATTAATCTCTTCACAGTTGACGAAGTTAAAACACTATTCCGACCATATTTTGTATGAAATTTTCGAACTGCAGCCGCCAAGCTTTCACTATTTTTGAAATATTCTTTAATAATGAAGACACGTTGTTCTCTCGTGTAACGCTCCATTTTTAACAACCCTATACTGTTAGCTGTCAAATTGTTTTTTTTTTCAGGGTTGCCAACACTTCACTGCACAAATGGCGGCAAATTCAAATCTTGCGTTAATTTTGGGACACACTTTATAACCACTTCTCCAAATTATATAACGGCGATGACGAACCGAATTCTGCTGTAAGAGAAATATAACCACTCAACCTAGGTGTCGCAGATCAACAATTCCGCTTATCCGACCTCGACGAAGTGAAGATAGCTATGTATATCTAAACTGAAGTCAAACAAAGCTGCTGGAGCTGACGGTATCGCTGCGGAATTATTCAAAGCAGCAGGCGATGACTTGGTAGGGAGCATGCACCAACTCATCTGCAAAATATGGTCGGAAGAAAGCATGCTCGATGAGTGGAATCTCAGCATAGTTTGCCCAATACATAAGAAAGGAGACCCTCTAAATTGCACCAACTACAGATGCATCAGTTTCCTGAACATTGCATATAAGATCCCTTTTGTCGTATTATGTGAACGTCTTAAGCCTTTCGTCAAAAACCTGATAGGTCCTTATCAGTGTGGCTTCAGACCCGGAAAGTATACCATTGACCAAATGTTCAAATTTCGGCAGATCTTGAAAAAAAACTTCAAGATCTGGAACTTCAAATCGATACCCAACATCTCTTTATCGATTTTAAAGCAGCGTATGACAGCATCTATAGGGAAGAGCAATGTCTAGTTTTGGCATCCCTGTCAAATTTATCCGTTTGTGCAGAATGACGATGGAGAATGCACGCTGCTCTATCAAAGTCGGAAAAGATCTCACCGATGCATTTGATGTCAAAAAAGGTTTTAGACAAGGCGATGCACCGTCATGCGACTTCTTCAATATCGTTCTGGAAAGAATTGTGCAAAACTCAACCATCAACACTAGAGGAACAATTTTCCAAAGGTCCATCCAATTACTCGGATACGCAGATGATATTGACATAATTGGAAGATCAAAGTGTGATGGCAAAGGAGCGTTTTTGAGCATTGTGACGGAAGCAGAGAAGATGGGTTTAGTGGTCAATGAGGGCACGACCAAGTATATGCTGTCATCAAAAAAGGACATTGAACGACTACGTCTTAGACAAAACGTCATCATGGACAGCTATAACAGACACTCACCATCCCCGTTATCGTTTATGGCGCCGAGGCCTGGACCCTGTCAAAGAAAAATGAGAGCGTCTTAGGATCCTTCGAGATAAAAATTCTTCGGGCGATTTTTGGTCCCTTCTGCATAGATCGAGAATGGAGGAGAAGATACAACGACGAACTGTACGGGCTGTACAGCGACACTGACCTGGTTAACAGAATTAAAGTCCAACGACTTAGATGGCTGAGTTATGTAGAGCGAATGTACATCAACGCTCCAACCCGGAAGGTCTTCGAATCCAATCCCGAGAAACGGTGCAGGAGAGGAAGGCCGCAACTCAGGTGGCGCACGCAGGTGGGTGAAGACCTCTTGGCGTGCGAAACTGGAGACAGCTAGCTAGGAACCGAGCTCGCTGGAGACGCATGTTGGTTGAGGCCCAGGTCTACCCCGGACTGTAGCGTAAGTAAGTAAGTAATAAAAAAACACCCACTGAATTTATTTGAAAGTCCTTTCTGCATCTTTCACATATTTATTTGAAGTCGATATCTTCACTGGTTCCTTAGGTATGAACTACGAAAAAAGCTTCCCGAACGTAGTGGAGTATAGGTACGAATGTATGAACACACGCAAACAAAGACATGTTTCTAAAAAGCTTTGATGTAGATTCTATGGACTTTAAAACGTCGAGGAATGTTAAAATTTTCAATTCGACAAATCGGACCGATTACAATAAGCTTTTTGTTTTTATTTATTAAATGACATTTACAATTCGTAAGGGCAACTTATATAAATACTATTTTTAGCCAGGCTTTTGATACGGGGGCAAGTTCGTGGGACCCAGACGTGCCTTTTATTTTTTGTGATTTCGTTATGTCGTAACAACTTGCTTTTAAGGCAAAGTTTATAATATGTTTAAATTACGGCAGCAAATTTAAACTTACCACCATTCGCCGTCGTTATCGGTCAGGGTAAAATTCACTTTTTGTTAAAACTTTTGTATTAACTTAAAGATTTAAAATTAATTTTTCCGTTAAACTCACCCTCTGCGGTTATTTTAGCGGGTTGGATGCGTAAAGAAGAAAATGTAAGGTGACTATGATGTAATTGATTTAATCAAAATTGTAAAAGGATTTATTAATATTTTAGAAACATTGCCCGAGTTGCAGGCTTGTAAAAGTAAAGCAAGACTGAGACTTTTTTCTATATACTAGCACTGTGTCTCTTGCATGTTATCGGGTTTTTCAATAAGAGCGCTACAAAAGTTTTTTTTTAAATTAAACAAAAACGGTTGGATATCAATGAAATTCTTTATTCCTGTGAAAGTGCGTTCGATGTCATTATGTATGGAACTCGATTTCTTTTGCATAACCACCACGGGCACGCTTGCAGAAATCCAGACGCTAAACCCAATTTTCGACGGTATTCAAGCATAAATCGGCCGATACTGCTGCAGTTTCACGTTCGATATTCGAACGAAGTTCATCAATCGTCGCTGGCTTGTTGGCATAGACCATAGACTTGACGTAGCCCCACAGGAAATAGTCTAACGGCGTCAAATCGCACGACCGAGGCGGCGAAGCGACTAGACAATTTCTCGAGATAACACGTTCTCCAAACTTGATAGTGACATTCGCTGTGTGGCTTGTGGCGCCGCGCCGGCCGTCCTGTTGGAACCACATGTCCTCCGAATCCATATCATCCAATTCAACTAAAGTAGAAGTTCCATTTTTTCGATTACATTTTTAAATTTAGTTAGTAACGGAAAAACTGATCTTACTTACTTACCTATATAATTAGGTTCGTTTGGTCAGTAAAAAAGTAAGATCCAAAATAACGTGATCCAAAAGGTGTTCATATTATTCTTCTAAAGAATGCAATGACAATAACTACAAAATATTTGTCGTATTAATGGTCTCTTAATGTAGCTCTCTGCATATTCCATGAACATTCCTACGTAATTTGTATGCTATTCATTTTTAGTGCATAAACAAATATCATACAACATCTGGGACTCGAAGTTACACTATAAATTTCATAAGCCAAAGGAGCCAATTTATTCGACCAAGTCATGATATTTATTTTAGGTATATAATTTTGAAATATTAACGAATAAGAAAACTCACTCTTGCGTGTTTTCAATCGAAAGGAATTTGCCTGAATGGAGCTTCTATATGTACATACACTTCCTCTTTGAATACAAATTTACTGTGTGTGTTGGCACTTCTTCACAAATCGGCTACACCACCTCCACCTCCACCTCAATCGTCATATCTTGGCTCTTCCTGTCGATGTCGATCTCTCAACGATTTTTATTTTTATTTTATTTTCTTAGGTATGAAAATATATTGAAGAGCGGACGACTTCTTGGAATCACCCGCACCTTCAAGCCTCGATGCCCTTAACCCGCAGGGCCAGGAGGATCGAGAGGGCATACAAATCGTGTAAACACGATGTAACGAAGTGAAGTGTAAGTATGCCACCCTGATGACATTCACTTCGGTATTCGGTTTGCAATTTGTTTTCCTTCTTTTTTACTTAACTTTTCTTTGTCGGTACCCAGAGTCCTTCATTTTTCCTCTCGTGTATTCGAACCTTTTTTTCTTCGTTTTAAAACTGGCATGATGATGATGATGATGGGGGACTGATCGATGGTTAAACATAGCGCCCCACCAAACACACAACACATCACGTCACTCACGAAAAAATACAAAAACTGAGAAAAGGACACCCTTTCTATGTCGCTCATGAAGATAAAGGACTTAACTTATCTTGTCTTATGATTGTGCATGTGCATGTGTTTGGGTGTGTGTACGTAGGAGGAAAAACAAATATACATCGATGATGGAAGGAAAAACAACTTCCTTTTGGTTTTCCTTCTTTATCTTATTCTTCTTATTTTTTTTTTTAAATATTTTTGATTTTTTAAATTGACTGTAAGTTCGTTGAGACGAAAAATTGAATGAAATTATTGGCAACATTGACATGATGTGTATCAAGGGAGCAAGCTACATAGATGAGGGAGGTGCAGACGGTGACGATGATGGTGTCACAGTAAGATTTTCCTGAGCATTTGAGGGGGTGTTTGTTCTGCTTCGGTGAGCAGAATACGTTAGGTTTGGATGTAGATGCACAGTCCCTGGCCATATCATTAGACACACTGCAGAATTTTTATAACTACATATTAGGTTATACGCAATATTTTTAAATATTATAAAAAAAAATTCTATAAATCTGTTGTTTAATTTTTATAAAAAAAAAGTAGGAAATGGTTTATATTCTGCATACAAAATAATTTAAATGCATTACAATATTCGAAAACCTGATTAAAATAGCTGAAAATTGAGATTTTGCATAAATCTAAAGTGCGTCTAATAATATGGCCAGGGACTGTAGATGTAGATGTAAATTATGTTAGGAGGCATTGTAAGCTACAAAAAAAATAATTGAAAGGTATGTATGTAGTTTGTGCCTATAAGAAGGGAGAATTAAGAAAAATATTTATAGAATTTAAAAAAAAAATTGAAGAAGGAGTGTTAACATTTTTGATTTTATTTTTGTTTGGTATCTATACGATTTTTATGTTGTTATCTTCTTATATAGGAACAGGGAAATCCAATTTTTGACGTTGTTCAATTTATTTGACGTCACGATTGATGGGCTGGGTAGACAGATAGTCACCGTAAACAGATAGTCACCGTAAACGACCTGCGATTTGTATGCAAAAACAATTCATCACATGATCCAGATATTCAGTTAATACAAATATGCGAAAACAAAACGGTGATAATATGTTCATAGAAAATCAAAATTTATCACTGAAATTCTAAAGCAATTCAAGGAACAGTACTTCAAATTATCAACATTCGATAAGCTGTAGTGCGGTCAGGCCCGGATTAATAGGGGGCTAGGGGGGACTGCAGCCCCGGGCCCCGCGGAAACGAGGGCCCAATCCCATTAAGAAATTTAAATCGTAAAACCGCGATATTCAAACTGTACAATCTAATAATCCCCAAAAATAAAAAACAAAATTAGTTGACCCCACAAAATCCAAACTCGAAAGCTATATACCCCAAAAACGTTAAAACCATATATCCCAACTCACAATTAATCCCATAAACTTTAAACCCACATAGCTCAACTCACTAGTATATCCAAAAAGTCAAACCCGCATAGCCCAAGTCGCTATTAACCCAAAACTGTATACTAAAGAAAAAACCCATGCAGCCTAACTCAGCAAAAATTAATCCCAAATCCAAAAAACTCGAAAGCTATATACCCCAAAAAAGTTAAACCCATATAGCCCAACTCGTAATTAATCCCATACACTTTAAACCCACATAGCTCAACTCGCTAGTATCTCAAAAAAGTCAAACCCACATAGCCTAATTCGCTATTAACCCAAAACTTTAAACTCAAAAAATATTAAATCCATGCAGCCTAACTCAGCAAAAGGTTTCCTGATTGAAAAAAAAATATATTCTATGCCTCGTATTTTTTTTTGCGAAGTGTGGAAATATGCTGGACTAATTAGTAATTATCTTGAGTACCTTATTTATTCTTGATTAAGTGCGAATTGAGCGTTAAAGTACATTTCGATACTAGTGTGGTAAAGTGTAGAATTGATAATTTCCACGAGTCCGTTTTGAGTTTAACAAGCGAAAAATGGCGAAATAAATTTTGCGGTAGAAGTATTGAATCGTATTTTTCGACACAACGTACGACAACGTTCGACTTAAAGGTGTTCGAATTGAAATATTTTACTACTAGTTTTTTTTAAAGAGGCACTAAAACGCAATGTATTTGTTTTAATAAAACATCAACACTCTAGAAGAAAAAAAAAACAAACGAAATTTACGAGTACATGTCAGAGCATGTTATATAGCGGTAAGGTCTTCAAGTAAAGTCGCGGCTCGCGAGTGTGCAGACGTACTCTGCTGCTTTTCTTTTTTGACGACTGCCTCTGACAACTAGTTGACTTCTTTAATTGAATTTTATTCAAAGTGATTAGTAATTAGTGACAAATATTTAGTGATTTTAAAAATGTCTGGAAGGGAATATTTGTGTCTAATAAATCCTTATTACTACATAATTTGTTACTTTTAATTTTTAGAGTTTTGACTAATCAAAAAGAAATGGTATGACGGTCTGGCGGTTTTGAGTTCATGGTTTTTGGATTAAGTACAAATTGGGTTATTTATTTCTAGGGGAATCCTAAAAACTTCAGACTTTTTTCGAAAAATAGAATCGCGAAATCCAACCTTTTTGCTTTTCTAAGTATATCATCGGCACGAACTAATTTTCCTTACAAATCCCAAGCTGCCATCATGGCACCATTAATTAAGGATTAATGTTCGATGAAATATTATTATAACAAAAGTTAAGTCAATGATGATGATAATGTTGATGTTTAAAGAATAAAACTAATAATACATAACCTTCTTTATATTAAACTATAGGTACGGTGACCATATTTTTCGAGACAAAATAATGAACAATACCGAAAAAATGAAAAATGTTGACCAGTTTTCAAGATTTTTTTTGTATTTCATTGAGTTATAGTAAATAAATATAATATGATATAAATTAATTAATAAATATAGTATAATTAGTTACCTATATGTATTTATAAACTAAACAAAAAAGGAACTTTCATCGATAATAAACAAAACAAACATAAAAATAACACAGATTTTTTCAGTCTCTAATTTATTTACAAAAAAAAAAACAAAACCTTAAACTCTTTTATATCATACTAGCAGCCCGTCCCGGCTTCGCATGGGTAGACATAAATAGGTACAGATATTTAAGTTATAAATATTCTAATTAAAACGACCAGAAATCACTAAATTAGAAAACATTTTTTTGTCCTATCAACAATACTCTTCGCAGCATATGCGATGAAAGATATTTGATGGCTAATTTTTTTATTTTACCTTATATCTGGGAAACCTTTATAAATATAGGAAGAAAACCCAGAATTTTTTCGATCTAACTGCGACACCCGGCTTTTTCGCGGGGTGCATGCCGATTTCAAAAACCAGCTAAACCTTTGTGGTCTCTTTCACCTTGGTAATTTGAACACCAACCTTGGCTTAATGGACGAGTTCAGTTCTTATCCGTCGAATCCAATTGTTCTAAAAAAAAGTAAACGAAAAATTATTGAAAGTTCGCGAACAAAATCCCCCAGCCCAAACCGGCCCAGTTTAATAACTTGAGGAAAGCATTCTTGTAATTAGGAACCTTGGCATTTCTCAACCAAGATTGAGAGGCAGGGTACGATAGTTCGCAATTTAGACTCTAAACCCTTAGACTTCCGTTCAGACCATTTTAGGGGAAGGAAAAACACATCGCAAGGTGACTTTCCTTATAGTATTCCGACACTTTAGGCTGGGCATTAAGCCATACTAATTTTAGGGTGGTGTGCAAATTAGAGAAAGGATGCACACTATTTGTTGAACATGGGTAAACTCTTCATGTTTTCCTCCTTGTATGGACCACCTGTCACACACTCAATAAGGCCGTCTTCGTGACTCATCCGCCACACAATTGTGTATTTTGTGACCGCCCGTCACAAATTTAAAAAAAAAATTAAAATTTGGACCTTCTGTCACACAACTCCGCATTACCACTGAAAGACCTATTTTGTTTTCTTTTCCAAAATACAATAAGAGCAGGACACTGACTGATGGAAAGCAGGATTCAACTGAACTCTTAAAATATTTTGGAGCCGCAACGATGAAAGGAAAGTTAAAAAAAGGAAAAAGGATATGAGATAGGCTAGTGAAACTTGTTGTGGTAAATTTTAATTTTACAAATAATAAAAATAACCTGGGGCCACCGGATAGCCCCACCGCGTCGGGATCGCATCCTAACTCCCGCGCACAAGCACGGTTGCCAGTTTGGTCTTTTACGACCAAATTTGGTCATTATTTTCTCACTTGGTCGCATGGTCATTTTTTATTCCATTTGGTCTCTTTTTTAAGAAATTGAAAAAAATAACTCGACTCTATTCCTTTTATAATCTCAAAATAAAATACATACCTAAAGAATTTTGGGAAAAATTCAATTATCATAAAAACGCTTAAAATGAATATTGTTTTCAAAATTTAAGTTAGTTCGTTTATAACTTGATGTTACCTTTTACAGCTCAGCTGCTGCTCAGGGGAATTTTTTTGAATTAACTTTGATAAAAACGAAAGACAGACTTAATTTGAGTACCATTAATAATGTAATGCTGGCCAAAGAGCGTCATGATGACAAAAATAACCATAGCGTTTGGTCTGAAAAAACATTTTTTTGAATTAATTTTATATGAATTTTATTTAGCGATAGTATTCGATCTCCTGACATAATGTTAACATATTGTGATCTTAAAAAAAATGAGGCTGGGGTGCGTCCCACACTGATAACTTCACATCCCGTCTGCCGATTTGTCTTGCTTAAAAGGTTTGTAGGCTTTCGTGATTTGCTAGTTGTTAGTTGAATTATTCTAAAAAAAATTAAAAACTACCACCAATATTTTGAGTTTGATGAAATAGTTTGATTGCAATATCTGTTCTTGTTAACGAGATTTTTAGTCGAAAACCAATTCTTACCAAATTTTCGTAGCATTTGCGTACTATTTTTTGTAGGTTTTAATTTTTTATGAAAAAAACTGACTGTTGGATTTTTATGCATAATTTACGGAATGTCGGAAACAGTATTTTCTGTGAGATAAAATTAGCTTAAAGCCAATATTTTTTTAATTTTTGAAGAGATACTTGAGTCGAAAGTAAATGTTTACCAAGTTTTACTTTTGTTTTTTTAAGGTTTTTATTTTTTGTAAAAAATGTCAATTCGATTTTCTCAAAATTTTACCAGATGTCAAAAACGTTATTCTTCCCGAACGTACGTACTCACGCACGCACAGACACCTCTCTAAAAATCTTTAATTAGACTCTAGGAACCTTGAAACGTCGAGAAAAATGTCAAAATTTTCAATTCTAGAAATCGGACCAATTACAATAACTTTCTATGGGAAGTTAAAAGCCATTGCGGACACAAATTATTTTGGTCCTTTTTTGGTACGATTGGTCATTTTTATTTTCAGCTTTGGTCATGCAATTTTTTTCAAGTGGCAACCGTGCGCACAAGGCTTGGTACCTGGGCCAAGTGCGAGAAGTCAGCTACAGAACATCAACAATAGTACTACTACCCAGCAATCAAGTGATCAGCAGGCACAATCCAGTGCAGCTATCACGAAAGGGACTAACCGACAACGCAGAAAATGGACCACAAATTTAAACGAAACCTTACTGCGTATTTATTATTTAGTCACCAACTGCAAAACAAATATGACAGTATACAGACCTAGGCTACGAACCCTGTTTATCGCTCAATGTCCAGAATTTAACGTTACTGAACAGCGACTATCCGACCAAGTACGTGCAATGCATCGAAATAACCTTGTACCTGAACTGAGACGAAGTGTAATAAAAGCTGAAGTCGAGAACCAAATAGGACCAAACAACCAACGCAACAACTCTGACGACACAGATGTGACCGATCAACTAGCTGAAGATGACAGCGCTGGCACTGAGATCACGAGCGATCCTGTCCTGCCTGAGGCCCAAAGAGAGGACCATGTAGCACCAAACTCTCAACTCGAGCAAGAAATTCGCTTCGTGTTTGGGCAACAACAAGCGCTTGGAACCGATGCCGATCATGAACAATTTAGTACTACCCCTTGCTTTGGAGGAAATATCAGATCTACACAGCTACCACACCATGATGTACTGTACTGCTGCTACCGTAGTAAGAATGTTTGGCAAGAAACTTACACCAATAACCAATGTAAGGAGACAAAAATCTCCCCACAACGCAGCATTGCAAAGAATCCAAAGTAAGATAGCTGACCTACGAAGTTCGATCGACAGAATCAAAGCCTTTCTGGCAGGGAACCGTGCGAGGAGATTGCAAAACAGAGTTAAAGCATTATGCTTCCAACATCGTAACCACTCTAGGTATGAATCGAATCATAACAATGCAACTCTCGTATTGGACACCCTGACCCAGAAACTATCTGTACAGATATCAAAGCAAAGGAAAATTAAGAACTCTCTAGCTAGACGCGAGAACAACAAAGCCTTTAGTACCAAAGAGAAAGTATTCTACAGAAACCTGAGAAAAGACAACACCAACAACGACGCCGAGATACCTGACATTAACGATGTCGAACGCTTCTGTTCAGACATCTGGGCAACCCCGAAACGGCATGACTCAAATACTATCTGGATCAAAGAAGAAAAAGAAAGATTCTGTGGAATGCCAGAGATGATAACTAACACCATTTTAATGAACACCCTTAAAGAAACTCTTGCAAAAGCCCAAAACTGGAAAGCTCCAGGAAATGATAGAATACAGAATTTTTGGTACAATGTTTTGAAAGTGCACAACCGAAACTGCTGGACCTCCTTAACCAAGCCCTAAAAACACCGACAGATTTCCCAGACTTCTTGGTAAGAGGAACTACATACATACCTCCTACCAGAAAGCAATGTCTTCAACCGAAACCCCGCAAATGGTAGGCCCATCACCTGTCTCGCAACTCTATACAAAATAATGAAAGCATGTGTGAACAGAATGGTTTACGACCACTTAAGTACGTACAAAGTACTATGCGAGGAACAGAAAGGATGCATCAAAGGGGCTCGGGGATGCAAAGAACAACTTACTATCGACCAAGTTATCATCGAGCAATCTACAAAGAACCAAAGTCAGCTATATCGACTACAAGAAGGCTTTTGATAGTATACCGCATACCTGGCTTATCGAAGTCCTCAAAATATACCACATCCACCCAAGAGTTATTTCGTTCCTTGCACAAAGTATGAGTAAGTGGAAAACATGCATAGAGATGTTTAAGAACGGCACATCACTAAAAACTAAAGAGATCCCCATTAAATTGGATTCCGATCTGCATCCCACCCGCAGTGCACGCGTCTTGAGAGTTTCCCCATTGTATGTTGTCTACTTTTATGTGCATTTTGTTCTCTGTTTTAAATTATTATACTAAATTATAAAAAAAAATAACCAAATTCCAAAAAAAAAAAAAAAAAAACAACAATAATAGTCCAGCCCATACTTTCTTTAAATTATAATTGAATTGAAATAAATAAATTAAATCCCGTGTCGTTTTAAACCCTATCAAGTGCATTGTGCTGTGCAGTGTTCAGTGTTTTATTGCAAAAAACAAAAACAACAAATCATACCCACCAACAAAAATTGTTCCGACTAACAAAAAAAAAGAGCTTAAAAAGTATTAATGATCAAACAACAAAAAGGCAAAAGTGATAATGACCAATGTCCCAAAGGTAGTAAAAATTTCTGGTCATTTGTAAAAAAACGTACGAAACACCACGTCATCCTCGGTTCCAACGCTCATCCACAATGACACTCTCTATGTAAGCTCGATTGATAAAGTCAATTTGCTTGCAGCACAGTTTGCTGTTAATTCGACGCTACCGGAAAGTGTCATGTCGACGCTACCGGAAAGTGTCATGAGTCCTCCTGTTCTTGAGAGCGTAAATGATTCTGTGGGACGAATCTTCTTTCGCACTCGTGCAGTTGCAAGAGTACTGAAAGACCTTGACATACACAAATCCGCTGGGCCGGATAGTATCTCCCCAATTGTTCTGAATAGGTGTTCTTCAACGCTGGCAAAACCACTGCGTAAACTTTTCCATCTTTCCTACTCTACAGGTCTCTTTCCGAGCGGATGGAAAATAGCATTTGTCCAGCCTGTCCCTAAAAAATGCGAATCCTCCTCTCCCTCTAACTATCGTCCAATAGCACTCACGTCCCTTCTTTCCAAGGTCATAGAAACGCTGATCAATTATCAGCTCAAGAAATATCTTGAAGAACGGAAGCTTCTTAATGACCGACAGTACGGCTTTCGTAGCAATAGGTCCACTGGTGATCTCATGGTTTATCTCACCGAACAGTGGAACAAATCTTTGCATCGTTTTGGAGAAAGTAAGATTATTGCACTTGATATTTCAAAAGCATTTGATAGAGTTTGGCACCAAGCTCTCTTATCAAAAATGCGTGCTTTTGGTATTGATGAATCTCTTCTTCGTTGGATTAGAAATTACCTTTCTAACCGTTCAATACAAGTTGTATTGCATGGTTTCAAGTCTGAAATTCATAAAATAAATGCTGGTGTTCCCCAGGGCTCCGTTTTGTTTCCGACTCTCTTCCTTATATTCATAATTGATCTTATGTCTGCCACTTCTAATCCATTAAACTTTTTCGCCGACGACAGTACCCTCAGCTTTTCATACTTGTTTATAGATTCACACCATTGTCCTTCAGATGTGAAAAACTTAAACGGCAGCGTATGATAAGCTCATTAAATTCTGATCTTGACAGCATTGTCCAATGGGGAGTCAGAAACCGTGTAGAATTTAATGCTTCGAAATTTCAATGCTGTCTCCTGTCGTTAAAGCGTAACACACCTCCGATGCCACTATCTATGAGTGGCACTTTCATCCAGGAAACTAATCAACTGTCAGTACTCGGTATGTGTATCGCAGATCACCTTTTATGGAATGATCATATATTTGATATTGCCAAAAATGCTGCCAGGTGCTTAGGATTTCTCCAACGGTGCAAGAAATTGTTCACCCCTTCTGATCTGGCTGTAATTTACAAAGCCTTCATCCGTCCAAAGCTTGAATATAATTCGCATATCTGGGCAGGTGCCCCTAAAACAAGTTTAAATCTCTTGGATAGAATACAAAAAAGGGCTTTAAAAATGATAGGTGATAGAACTATAATCGAAACATTTACATCGCTAGAACACCGCCCGCAATGTTTCATGCCTTTCGTTGTTTTATCGATATTTTTACAAACAATGTTCTGTTGAATTAGCCAGTTGCATTCCTCCCCTTAAACGATTCAGCCGTAATACTCGCACTTCCAGGAATGGAATCAGTTTACCCTTGAGCTCAATTTCAGGCGTACTGTCAAGTATAGAGATTCTTTCTTAAATCGCACATCGAGAATGTGGAATGCTTTGGCCAACTCTATTTTTCCCTCCCATTTTGATGTTCAGAACTTTAAGACCAATGTGCATCGGTATCTCCTCTAAAATCCTTCCCAATTTTCCTTATGCTCGCACTGTGTTAAAATATAAACATATAAAGGGTAAAGGGTACGTAGTACCCGTGGCATGATGGTTAGTGCGTTGGACTGTCATGCGAGAGGTCTTGGGTTCGATCCCTGCCTATGCCACCTAAAAGTTTTTTTCACGGGTACTGCCTCTTGCGAGGAATTGACAAATTCTCCAAGAGTAATTCTTGTCATGAAAAGTGCTTTCTCAAAAATTTGCCGTTCGGATTCGGCTTGAAACTCTAGGTCCCTTCCATCCCTGACAACAGTACTCGCACACAGGAATGGTTGAGAGTTGTAAGTCACTAGGCCCAAGTTCTCAAAAGGACTGTTGCGCCACCCAATTTATTTATATATTTAAAGGGTACTAATAACCCCTTGAGTGCCTGTAAATTATAAAAACCCATTAACCCGCTCAGCAACACGCTCAACTCGAGCAAGGTTAGGTTAGGTTAGGTTAGGTTAGGTTAGGTTATAGTGGCTGTCCAAGATGGAAACGGAAACACTTAGGCCAGTTTAATGGCCCATTGAGATACCACATGAATCTTAAGGCTTCCTTCTAAGCTCAATGGAACCAGTTTGAGTCCCTTACGAAACGTGAGAAGCTGATTATGCTGATATGATTTAGATCGCTTAGATCGTTAAAAAAGAATTCTCCTAGGTAATTCTTGCGTTTTCGAGCCAGAGCAGGGCATGTGCAAAGAAGATAAAGAACTGTTTATTCCTCTTCCTCGTCCATACAGCTTCTGCAAAAGTCATTTGAGAATACGCCTTATCTCGTGGCGTGCTTTCCTATTAGACAGTGTCCGGTTATAACACCTATTATCGAGCTTTTATGCGATCTGCTTAGAGAGAGCAAGCACCTTGAACGTTTTAAATCCAGTGTTGGCCAGATGTTTTTTGTGACTTGACACGTGGTGATGTTGTTCCACCTGGTGCCTGCCCTCCTCACAGCTTCTTGCATTAGCAACAGTTTACAAGTAGCGATTGGTATGCCAGTACGTGCCAAACGTGGTAGGATGGGCTGTATTGTACCGTTCCTGGCGAGTTCATCTGCCTTACAGTTACCTGGAATGTCTCTATGGCCCGGCACCCAGCAAAGGTGAATATTAAACTGTTGTGCCATATCCATTAGAGATGATCGACAGTTATGGACTGTTATAGAGTTTGTAGATACAGAGTCCAGAGATTTAATAGCGGCCTGACTATCCGAGAAAATACGGATATCAGATGTTGATATCACGTTTTCTTTAAGCCAGGACAAGACTTCTTTTATCGCCAAAAGTTCCGCCTGGAACACGCTACAATGATTGGTAAGGCGGAATGAGAGACTTAATTTCAGTCGTTCAGAGTACACACCTCCACCAACCCCTTCTTATGTTTTTGACCCATCTCATCTCATCATCCAGGAATGTCCTATCCTCCCAAAAAGATCTGGGAGGTAAAGAAATCTGGACATTTCTGTAGAGCAAGTACGGATTCAAAATCAAATCGACTAACTCCGAGTTTAAAATAAATCACCTCTTGTACATGGACGACCTTAAGACCTACGCATCAACAAATGCCCACCTGAACTATCTCCTGGAAATAGTAAGCATGTTTAGCAGAGATATAAAAACGGAATTTGGATTGAGTATATGCAAAACCCTGAGTATTCTATACATATTTTTTGTTATTAACACCACATTTGTTTAATTCTTAGGCTCCGCGAAATTAGGCCCCAGGAAATTAGGCCCCAAAAGAAAAAATGAAATAAGGCCCCAAATTGGGGTAATTTTTCATAATGAAATTATGCCCCAATGAAGTAAGGCCCCATCGAAATGAAAAAAGGCCCCAAAAATAAATGCAATAAGGCCCCAGCTTGTTTTGTCTTTTTTATTTTTAATGAAATAAGACCCCAATTTGTTTTTTTTTATATTAAAGTTTATTTTCAAAAATGAAATAATACCCCAAACCATCAAACAAATACTTGGATTGTATCCTGTACAATTTCCCTGCAACAAGGACACTTGTAATTCTCCTCTCCTTCAGCTATAGCTTCAGCTTGAATTTTGAGGTTACATTCAGCACACATTTTTAAATGCCTGCAAGGCAACAGAACAATATTTGGTCGCAAATCCTTACAAACAACGCAAATATGTTCGTCAATGGATGTGCTTACAAAAACAGGGCTTTCATCCTCTTCGTTAATGTCTTCCTCACAGGATTCGTCAACGTTAAAAATATCTTCTTCTGGAAGCATCTCTACACATATTCCATTTTTGTCGAAAACCATCCTTGAAAGGAAGGAAGCAACGGTTAGTTTACCCTCCTCAAGTAACGAAGTTGCTTCCTCAATTTTGGAGCTTCGTTCTACGTTGTATTTTTTACGTTTGGCCCCCATTGAACCACCACTTTCTGCTAAAGTTGAAAACTGTCGGCTTTTGAAAAACTCTTCATCCCTTATCATGTCAACAAATTTGAAGAAGTTTCCATTTTTTAAGGCAGAACGACCCAAAACACCGTTGTATGCCTCAACAGCAGAAGTCGTTCGGATGTTTTCCTTAAAAACAGAAAAGTTGACACACCCTACCTAAAAATAAAAACATGAGTAATTAACAGAACAAGACGTACCGCTAAAACTTAAAAATACCTTTTGAATCCAGAATTTTTCAAAATAATTAAGGAATGATCCGAAATTATTATTACTGTCCATCAACAAAATCCTTGATTTGATGTCCCGAAATGCCATTGGAATCATATTTGGTGGAAGTAGAGGAAGAGCCATTATTTTATGAAATGCGCATGAAGCTGGTTTTGAAGCTCTTATGTATTCAAACAAGGTGTGCCTGCTTCGCATGTTACGCCTTACGGCCTGACAAAAATGGAACCTTTAATAATTTTAGAAAACATTGAAATTTACTATGTATAAACCATTTTATTAAATATGAAAAATTATTACCAGCAACCGATTAATTTTGCCTGCGGAAAAACATTTTTAACGGCTTGTCTCATTCCTTGTTCATAATCCGTTAAACACTTGGAAGGGTTTAAATCAAAAATATGATTTTTTATGTATATGAACAGCTGTTCATACGCCTTTTTTGTTCTTTTATCCATAAGAACAAAAAAATGGGAAAAATCTTAAATTTTAAAATATGTTAAAAATTATATATGCAAGTAAAAATCCGCTGATGGTTTTCAACACGATCCTTATATTGAAAAGCATCAGTAAGTAACAGAATAGCTGAAAATCGTGTTGAAAACCATCAGCGAGTAACAGAATAGCTGACAAAATCGCGCGATTTTTTTCAGCTATTCTGTTACTCGCTGATGGTTTTCAACACGATCCTTATATTGAAAAGCATCAGTAAGTAACAGAATAGCTGACAAAATCGCGCGATTTTTTTCAGCTATTCTGTTACTTACTGATGCTTTTCAATATAAGGATCGTGTTGAAAACCATCAGCGAGTAACAGAATAGCTGAAAAAAATCGCGCGATTTTGTCAGCTATTCTGTTACTCGCTGATGGTTTTCAACACGATCCTTATATTGAAAAGCATCAGTAAGTAACAGAATAGCTGAAAAAAATCGCGCGATTTTGTCAGCTATTCTGTTACTTACTGATGCTTTTCAATATAAGGATCGTGTTGAAAACCATCAGCGAGTAACAGAATAGCTGAAAAAAATCGCGCGATTTTGTCAGCTATTCTGTTACTCGCTGATGGTTTTCAACACGATGCTCGAATTTAAGCATTCAAAATAATTGAATAATCTTACCTCGTCAAAATATTCTATATATATAACCAACAGTTGTTTGAAACACCCTTGCGGGACAATTTTAAAAGTTCCGTCCATAAAGATGGTTCTGTTGGTTGGAACGTTCTCTTTAATAAGTTTTATTGTTTTATATGATGAAAACAAACAAAACGTGAACAGCCCTTCCTCAACTATACATGATGTATAAAATGGCATTGGATTTGCCTCGTCCTTTGAAACTCCAAAATTGTTCCAAACCGTTTCCAATTGGAAAGCCTCAATTATTTGCAGCGGACTTGTTGGAGATGTGACAAACGCTTTATTTACTATATACTGCAGACCCCTTCTTATCTTTGAAAATGATAAATTCTGGGTTTCTTCCTGAAATCTTTTTTTAAGAAAATTAACACACTGTATATCATAAATCACAAAATTAAAATAAACGAATTTTCATGTTCTAGAAGTACTTAATATTTCTTACTTTTTACAAGTATTGCGAAAGGCAACTCTTATTGTGCTTAGAGCTTTTACTTCCGCACCAAGAGTTCCTGCTGCATCCACGCAATCGTCTTTAATTTTATTTAAAGCCTTAAGTTCATTGTAAGAACCCTCATCGTTCTCATGGCTATGGTCCACATAATTTTTTGCCTTCTCACAAGTTCCATCTGGCAATAAAACAATTCTTGCCTTACAAGAACTTCTCCAGCACTCATATTTAGTAATGTCTTTATACACTGATTTTTTTTTTGTATATCATTTTTTGGATAGGAACATACAGTAATTCACTGTTCCTCCTTTTTCCCACAAACTTTTCACAATTCATAATAATTAATATAAATTAGATAATTAAAATCCGCACTTAACAACACTTCGTTAATCTGATTTAACCAGAGTGACGATGGTTTTCTCTTCAAGCTTTTACATCACCTCGGTTTTACATTGAAACATAATTGCTGGGACCACACTAAGCGGTATTTTGCTAGCTCTGGGTCCTCGATTAGCGGATTTTTTCAATACTTTTTGTGAAAACAATGTTGTTTTGGCAATTTTAAGTAAATTATGCAAAATGAAATAAGGCCCCAAATTGTTTTTCAAAATAAAATGAAATTAAGCCCCAAATTTAATATTGGGGCCTTTTTTCATTGGGGCCTTATTTCATAATGAAATAAGGCCCCAAAAAAAAAATGAAGTAAGGCCCCAAAAAATGAAATAGCACCCCAAAATTCAAGAATTTTCATTGTTGTTGTTTTGTATGCCTTTTTTGGGGCCTTATTTCATTTTTTCTTTTGGGGCCTAATTTCCTGGGGCCTAATTTCGCAGAGCCTAATTCTTATCTTAAAAATTATATATTTATTTAATTCTAACAATTTAAAAATGTTGTCTTCACATTTGACACCATTGATGAAGGCGGGAAAAACGTTCGTTGGACTGAGATGCTGAGATGACTTATAAGAAATTAAAACACAAGGTTTAAAAATCTCAACAACCAGTCAAATTTTTTCCTTGTTTTTCTATGTATTTAAGTTATTTTGAATTCTATTAATGACTGAAAATGTGCAGACTAGATTTGCAGACTGCAAAGCTAATTATATAATGATCTCTTTTCTTCTGATTAAAATTTGATTGTCATATTTTTATCACTACCTACTATGTTTTAATATGTATTAAACTAAATATGTATTAGTTGCACACTGCAGAAAGAAGTTAAACATGTACATAATTGTATATGCTAAATTTAATATTATTCCAGTCTGCAAGAAATTTATGAAATGTCAATAACCTTTGAAATACTTTGTATGTAATTATTTATATATCACAGCTGACTTTCATATAACTTTCAATAGGTAGGTGTAAAGTTTTCTTATTCTTGTAATATTTTCATTTTTCCTTGCAGAAGTCATTTTATAACGTGGAACAAAAGTACGAATTTTATTATAACTTAAAATAAAATAATATTATTTCGTAGGCCCTATCTTTGCCGCGAAACAGTGATACGGAAAGCGAGGTTACGTTTTTATTGATCACAAAAGAAATGAACAAAGTAGAGAAAAAGAAATTGAATTAATTCGTGCCGCCATCCATGGAATATTCTAGTAGAACAGTCATATAGTTTTCCGTGGAGAAACTGATTGAAGGCGATATCTGTTTGAGACATATGGAACTTATAATTAATAACAAAAATCACCAATTGGATACAAATACATATCAGGACACTGGATTTTTATACATTAAGATATTAGTTTTCAGGCAAATCAAAAGGCTGTCAAAATAACCAAAACCTGTGTTTTCTTATATCACAAATATTGTAAAGGTATGTATTTTATCAACAGAAAGATGAACATATATTTCAGTAAGTATGTAGTAAAAGTCCGTAGATGGGACTTGTTTCCGAAACGCGTAGCTATTTTTAAAAAATTTAAAGTTTTGTTAGTTTAGAGTTATTAATAAATAATATTCTAATAAATAATTTATTTTCTTTCAATGTATTTATCGTTATTAAGAATTTCGTATGAGCTGTATTTGGATATTTTATTAAAATTGAGTAATCCTTTACAATACTAAAATCATTACTAACTCTTCCTGTTGTGATTTATTCGTATGACATAAGTGGACAATGTATCCTATTTTACATTATTAAAATAAATCAAATTTGATCAATAAAACTTCTATACAATTCTTTAATTGATGCAATAATAAAACTTAATTTATTTATTACAGCCCGGCCGGAAATAAAATAACAATATATAAAGAAAGAAACAAAAAACCTGTCAACAGCTTTGAGTTATTATTTCTCAGAATCCCTATACCAAAAAAGTTTTTAAACCCAATTAGTTAACTCTGTATAAGTACTACCTACCTACTTGGGGAAGGACAGCATTTTTGTTCCTTATCTTCAATTATACCTATAGCGACCTTACTAATACTTACATTATCCTGAAAGAAATAAAAATTGAAGAACGAAATCAAGTGTATTGGTCGTAAAATTCTTGTTCCATCGCATAAGAAAAATAAACGCATAAAACATTTATTTCCCTCTGGACAAAACAACAACAAAAACAATAACAACAAATGTTTATCATTTAAAACTTTGTCATTCTTAATAAAGCTTAAATTTTGCGTAGGATTTGCAAGCCTGGATCAAAGAGGCTATAAAATAGGGTGAATAAGTATTTATTTGATGCAATTTTTCCCATTCTGTATCGATTGCCTATAACATCAAATAAAAACCAATTCTTTGATTAAAAATACCACATTGAAAAATATATATTTAACTTGTTTTTCAATATATAGATATGGTACCATTTCTATCTGGGGGAATGTTCCTCTTCAAAAGTTCTTATCAATGGCTTTGACCATCCAAATAAAAAATCAAAAGAAAATAACCACACGATGACCCTTGAATCAAATTTCTAGACATCCGGGCCTGGGGAGACCCTTAATTTCTGTGTCATAAGCCTCCTACTTTTTTCAAACTTAATATACAGAAAGGACCGAAAAAACATTTCGATTTCTTTTCTTAAAACTGAAAAAGAAAACCATCACCATTCACTTCAGCCTTTTCCCATCACCGCAGTTCCAAAGAAAAGAATACATTCTTTACAACAATTTTATGTAAAACACCAGGGGTAGGTAGGTAGGTATATGGTGGTGTATGGACTTAAAAAATTCAATTCTAAGAACCACTTAAGAAATTCTTTTTTTCTTTTGTATTTTTTATTTTTTGGACATTCATATTTTTTGAAAGCCTCTTTCACTCGCTCTCCCCCATTTAAATCACTTATTGTTATTGTGTATGGCTCAAGGCTCCATCAGTTCCCGAGTTGTATGCCATCAGCATCAGCGCCAGCTAGGAGAGTGATGATGATTATGAAGAAGCAAAAATTGATGATTCATTCGACTATATCTCCAGCTCGTCGAAGCCTACACTGCTTCAGATTCTTTCATCAATGGATGAAAGAACAAAAAAGAAAAAAAATACGAAATCTCTTTTCGTTTGGTTCTTGGCCAATTTCACCTCTGACTTCACATCTTATTTTTGGTATAGGGAAGGTATTCTCCTCTCTGACATCACTTCAGAGGGATAAAATGTGTACTTTGGTCTACTTACCTTACCTAGACCGGCACCACCATTACTGAATTGCCGGTACCGCTTTAATAGACATTTTCTACTACATTAAGGGAAGATTCCCGTTTGCCTTTAGGTGACTGAGGTCACGATACGAGATTTTAAAAAATGTTTTAAAATTTGTTTTTTCTATTTTTGTTTTTCCAAGATAAAGAGCGAATAAAATAAAACAAATCGATTTGAATTTTTTTGTTCACTTTTTTTAGGCGTCAAGTGTCCTTGTTGAAATAGTCCTGATGTAATATACCTAGACAAAATGGAGTGGAGTGGGAGAGGTGGCTTAAAAATTTAAGAGATGTCTAAACTATTATTTTTACAAAAAATATAAGTATTTATTCAAAATCGTCGTATAAATTAAATGTAAGCATAAAACTGTTAAAAAAAATATTAGCCTAGATATCATCACCTTTTTACACTGAAAGAAAAGTGTAAGAAACAGTCACTGAAAAAACACTGACCGAACTGGATGAGCTGTTTAAGAGTGAACTATGATATAATGAAAACTCATGCCGTGTGACCCACCGGCGGCGGTGGTCACAATAATGTTCATGTATATTTTATCTACCTGTGCGGGTTTTTCCTGGTGCTTCGCAAATAAATATTTTACGTGGTCGGAAATCACACCGATGACGAACGGTACAAAGACAAACTTGGTGGGTCAGATCATTAGTAAAACTCCAAGGACGGAAAGCCGGATAAACCGCTCCTTCGTAGATGCGCAACAAGGTATTTACTAAGCAGTTCAACCCAGTTGGTACCGTAGAGGCTACCATTGATTCCATCCTCCGAAATTTTCCGCTGCTATCTGGATAAAAGGAGAGGTGCCTTAAGAGGTGCTTTAAACACCTCTCCCCCTCTCTCGGTTGCTTCCATTAACAACCTTCAACTAGAATTGAAAAAAATCTCCAATTGAGGTTCTAGGCACCCGATTTTCAACGCGGGTAGGTTAGAGTAGGTGTTGGTAGACAGAGGTGAGTTTTGAGAATAACTTGTGGAGCGTGTGTAATTTTGGGTGCACATATCTACCAATAGAACATTTGGGATGTTCTCGTAGCTAGTTCGCAGTTCACATATCTCGATGACCAAAAATGGACATGAAAATCTCCTGGTCTACAATCAACTGACAACCAAATCAACCAGTTGTCTCCAGTATACAGGATGTCGGAACATTCCGAGAGGCCAACATTGACTTAGATCACTGCCTCATTGTAGCCAAGGTACGAGCATGAGCATGAAAAGCGCACAACCGAGGAGAAACATTTTACCAAAAGGTAAAAAAACACCCAAGTTTACTAGCCACAAACCGAAGCCTGTAAAAATGATTAGAGGAACATCATAGTAGAACAGTAAGTTATAGTCTTTGCGGAGAATATGGAAAGACTGCTTCTCCAAACGGCGATGACGAATCAAATTCCAACCCGACATCGACGAAGTGAAGATATTTATATCTCTTTTGAAGTCCAACAAAGCTATGGAAGGCTGCCGAATTAGCAGGTGATGAATACACCAACTGATCTGCAAAATATGGTCGGAAGAAAGCATGCCCCATGACGGGAAGCTCAGCATAGTTTAACTAATCCTTAAGAATGTTCAAATTGTTTGAACTGCGCCAACTACACAGGAATTAGTCTCCTGAACATCGCGTATAATATCCTTTCTGCTGTATTATGTGAACGTCTGAAGCCGTAAGTCAACAACCTGATTGGTTCATATCAGTGTGGCTTCTTTCGCTCTTTAAATAATAGTTAACATTAGAGGCACAATCAACACCTATAATATTGACATTATTGGAAGATCAAAACGTGATAGCAGTGGGGCGGTTTTGAGTATTGCTACGGAATCAGAAAAGATGGGTTTGGTGGTCAATGAGGACAAGACCAAGTAAATGCTGTCATCAAAGGACATTAAAAATGATTGAGCTATAACGTTGAGATAGTGAAGGACTTTGTCTACATCAGACAACTACACCAGCTCTGAAATAAAACGGGGATAACTTTTGTAAATCGCTGCTTCTTCAATTGAAAAACATTAAATATGAGTGACACACTTGGGCGTATAAGTTGACATTTTTAACTTCCCATATGAAGTTATTGTAATCGGTCCGATATGTCGAATTGAAAATGTTGACATTTCCTGACGATTCAAGGTCCCTAGAGTAGAAATAAAAGATAAAAGACAGATGTATGTGCTGTGCATACGTGGGTACGTCCGTATGTTCGCGACGTTTTTTCGTCGTCCATAGCACAAGAACTAGTAAAGATATCGACTTAGAATAGATTTTGTTTTACAGATAATAATGCAGAAAGATGCAGAAAGGACTCTAAAAAAATTTGATTGTGTGGGTTTTTTACTATAGCAATTTATAAAAAAATTGAAAATTTTGGTTAACCCAAAACATCTAACCAATAAGGCTAGCGACTTGAATTAAATTGTATGTAATATAATGTGACGTGATACCAAACCAATAAAATTTTGAAAAAAAAATCAGCAGACGGTTTTTTTATAAATAAAAAAAAAAAAACGAAAAAAAGTAATTGTCACCTCGAATATTTTTCGAACAATAAACGATTTCATCTCCAAAATAATTTTATTTAACGAAAAATAACCTTTTTTGACATCTGGTAAAATTTTGAGAAAAATCGAATTTGACAGTTTTTTTTTTACAAAAAATAAAAACCTGAAAAAAATTACTAAAATTTGATAAAAATTGCTTTTCCACTTAAATATCTTTTTGTTATGAACATTTTGTTAAAGTTTTAAACAAGACAAATTGACAAACGGGATGATAAGTTATCAGTGTGGCACATTCCAGGCTCTTTTTACCTTCCCATAGGAACTTATTGTAATGGGTCCGATTTGTCGAAATAAAAATTTTAATATTTTTTGACGTTTCAAGGTCCCTAGAGTCGAAATAAAAGATTTTTCGCAACATTTTTTTCGTCGTCCATAGCTCAAGAACCAGAAAAGATATCGACTTCAAATAAATTTTGTTATACACATAATAATGCAGAAAGATGCAGAAAGGACTCTCAAAAAATTACGTGAATGGTTTTTTTACCATAGCAGTTTTAAAAAAAGGTGAAAATTTTGGTTTACCCTAAATATCTCACGAACCAATAACGCTAGAGAATTGACTTTGATTTTATATTATACTAGCGACCCGTCCCGGCTTCGCACGGGTAGATATAAATAGGTACAGATATTTAAGTTATAAGCATCCTTATTAAAACGACCATGAATCACTGAATTAGAATATGCTTATCTTAAAGCCTCCCTGTACACTACGTTGGGTGTGGATTTTTTAGGTGGCAACAAAACGTATTGATTTTCAGGAGATCCTACTCGAGAAAGTGCCAAATACAATTGCCCGTGGGAAAAGCACTCTTTCCTTAAGTCGATACCAACTATGGAAACGGTTTGTCCCTGGGATATATTTATTGTTAGGGCAAAGGATATTTTTAAAGGGAACTGTAACCTTTTAAAAGATATGGGCAAATCAGTTGGTATCATCGGGATCCACGGAACATGTGCCAGCTGACCGACACCGCGGGATCCGTAATGACAGTTGCTACAATCACATTATCTCTTAATTCTTTGATCAATAGTCCTTTACCATTACACATATTGTGAGAGCTTAAATTTCTTAAAAGCATAACAGGCGTACCTATTTTTAATTTTAGTTCATGAGGTGGCAAGCCAGCAGGATTGAGGGAATTTGAAAATTCCTGTGGGTAGTGCACTGTATCTTCGATGTTGCACACGGTGTCAACAGATTTGTAACATTTAAAATCACCTGGTACTTTTTCAATATATATATAATATACATATATAACATAATAGTTCATAATGGTGCACCCCTTTCTCCCGCATCGCCACTCGATGCGCTGCGTAGCGGCCGCCGCTGGCATGTATTTTTATTCATGATATCTTTTGAATGGAATGTCCGATTTCAATAATTCAAAAAGTAATCATTAGGTATTGAGATAGTCTTTAATATTAAATTATTTATTTGGATAAAAATTTATAAATGGTATGGATAACACCGTCTGATTTTTATCGGCATTTCTATCAATTTGTTATGTAAATGTAAAAAAGTAGTTACCTATAGTGACGTAACTACAATAGTTAGACATAATGGTCTTTTTGACTTTATTCGTTACATACAAAAATACAAATCTTTCCTCTTTATAATATTAGTGTAAATGTAGATCTTGACTTCAAATAAATTTTATTTTATAAAAAATATTGTTTTCAACATTCGGTAAAGTTGTGAAAAAATCGAACTGACAGTTTTTTTTACAAAAAAGAAAAACCTAAAAAAACATTACTAAAAGTTGGTAAAAATTGATTTTCGACTCAAATATCTTTTCAAAAATTAAATAATTTGGCTTCAAACTTATTTTATCTCACAGAAAATATTGGTTTCGACATTCAGTAAATTTTATATAAAAATCCAACAGTCTGTTTTTTACGCAAAATTGGTAAAAATTGATGTTTGGTTCTCGATAGTTCGTGAACAATAGAAGATATTAACTTCAAATTAGTTTCATTCATCCAATTTGTATTTGTCTATATAAAAAATTAAAACTTTTAAGAAACGCTACTTAAATTGGTAAACATTGATTTTCGACTAAAAATCAAAAAAAAAACAAAACTGAAATATGCATAACATTGTTGGTAATTTAATTTTTTTTAAATAATTCAACTGACACCTTTTTTAACAAAACACGAAAACCCACACAACTTTTAAGCAAGACAAATCGACAGGATGGGATGGGAAGTTATCAGCATGGGTCGCATCCTATCCTCTTTTTTTTGAATTTAAGTAGGTACCATTCAAATATTAAGAATTTTCTTTTCATTTTAGAAAGTTGATGTTAAACAACTTAAGAATTTTTGTTCTCATTAAGGACAATATCGGACTTCAAAAATTTCATCAACACACCCTTGCCTCGAGTTTTTAACTCCCTTAGCTCGTCTGTAAGAAATCTTAAAATTTTAACTCAAATTTATTTAGATATAGATTTTCAAGCAAACATGGACTCATGATGGAATATACCTACTCTGCCTTAGTCCCTTATTGGTCATTAAACATCAATTATAACATCCGCCATTTGTCGTACAAACAAAAAGTTATCCATAAAGTTGTAGTAGGTACTTATTTGTCGCAGTACGGGGTATACCAATATAATAAAATGCAAAAAAACCCCTTCAATTTAATCCTGAATCACTAGCGGCCACTAGTCTTATCATCTTACTCCATGCTTAAGTACAAGAAGACACCGGCAAGCACACCGTCGTCGCAAGGACACACACGTTCAAACAGACAGAGAAGAAGAAGTAAAAAGGACATTTTACATAACATAAAATGGTCACATAACCTCATAAACTTTTGTCAACCTCGTCGTCGTCGCTATACTCGTAACATATGGTCTTTGGCTGATGCCCCTTCTATGTTTGTGTATATATTCTTCTGTCTCATGTCCCAATACTATATAGCCCTAGCTGTGTGTCACATCATCGTATCTACCGTTTTGCCTTGTGCAAGGAACTGTATATGGATCTGGATGCAATTTAGTTACTACTGATTAAAAGGACTCATTCGCTTTCTACTCTCTCTTGCTGGAAATATAAAATGGTTAAGAGAACATACGTCCAGGGGTCGTGTTGGCGGTGAATTACTTATCATTTTGTCAATGCCATTATGTCATGCTCATCGTATTAACCATGCAGACCAAAAGCTTGCAAAGACTAGATGGTCAGTGCAACTGGTTTGGTTGGTTGGCTGGTTCCTCTGTCGAGATCGATGGACAAGAGGAAGAGCGACAGAATCGGGTCTACTTCAGTCGACTCGACTCCACTGCAGCTCGATAGACAACATTCAAACTTTTCATAATATATTGAGAAATATACACACTCATACCAAGACATAGGACCAGAGAGGAAATGAGAAAAAGGATGTCCGTTGGCGAGTTACCTCTCATGAGGTAACACGACTGCCCTATCTATCTATACTGACTCCTGGATGTGTGTTGCACTTAATATCCTTGCTATTGAAAGGACTCTCTTGTTCTGCAATGATATGTTTTTTTTTTATTTGTATCTTCTTTTTTAAGGTTGAAGTTGTGGTGCCCTGGTCTTCGCTACTTATCTCCAATGCTCCTGCCTCTGTCAAAGTGCCACCCCCATAAACGAATCTGTAAACATATCTTTTCAAGGATGCCAGTCATATTTAAATGATGTTTGCCCCATTCCTCTGCCATAAACCTTTACTTATACCTTCTATGTATGACATTAAATGTTTTATTCAAGTCTTATGGAATAATGTTATTCAATGTCCTTGCGGGAAAGGTGTTTTCTTTTACATTATTTCCTTTTTTAATCTGGTGGACGCGTTTATAGAACCAACATGTGCCTAGATAATTATGAAAACTTCTATTTGATAAATATAACCGTGCCGAGGACCGAGGAACTGTGTTAAAAAAAGGACGATATCTCTCTCACCCACAAAAGCCAAAGTCCTTGTGGCTATGTATAATCTCTTTTTGCAACCATCCATGGAGCTTCACTCTTAACGTCTTTTTTCTTCCTTTTTTTTCGTTTGCATGTGTACAGAGTGTTTTTAATGCCCCGGTGAATTGCAATGTGAATGTGAGACAGTTGTGGCAGATTGTATAGCGGGTCGGGTACTTTACGTAGTATAGAAATACGTCCCTCTCTCAATGTTTGTATCCTTTTGAGTGGCATAATTGAGTGCATGTGTGCACAATGCATTAATTTATGACTTTTTATGCATTTTTTTGTGTGTTTCTTTTTTTCTTTTTTGTTTTGGTTGTGTTTTCTTTCTTTTGGTGTTTTGTTCTTCGGGAACGTTTTTAATTGGTGTGTGCTCATTTATTTATGTATTTTTTTCTTCAGCTGTTTTTATAGAGATGTGTAGATTTTTTCATTCGTGTCGATCACGGGTTTATAATACTTTAGCATTTGTGGGGGGTTGGTAAACATAAAAATGTCAATAACTGACAATATGAAGTCACTTAAAATGATATTAGTTAATGCTGACGAAATGAAGGTACTTGAGTTGATATTTTGTATGAGCCAGTTTTCCAGGCGAAAGTGAAGTGATTTTTAAAACTTTTAACGTCGTACCCTATATTGGGGATAGCTCCTTATTTTCACATTGAATGTGAATGTAGCTTTAGCAGAAAGATGAAGTGAAATTGAAATCCCTAACATAAAGATATGGACATTTTTTTAACACTTTAGAATTTTCGTAGTTAGCTTATAGCAAGCTTCAAACTACGATCAGAGGCTCATCATAAGTGCATGTGTTAGTAAGAAAATAATACAATTAAAGCCTAACACACGCACATAATAAAAAAACATAATTAACATTTAAAGACGTTTGCGATAGTGAAGCACTGGTTTAAAACAATGATTTTGATCCCACCTTATTTAGATTTAAATCTATCGATGTTTAAGTTATATAGGTATAATGCTCATTCGACTTAAAGCTTCATTCTTCCCATAGTTAGTTCTATGGAAGTCATTATGTATAAAATCAAATGTATGCAGGTGACGAGTTCCGCCTCGGTAATTCAAATGTACACAAGATAGCAAATAAGGTGCATCAATTTCACCATTGATGAGTTGATGAAGAAATATTAAGTCATTATTAACACGCCTTTGATGGAGAGATTGCATTTGAAGAAGCAGAACACGATGTTCATAGGGAGGCAGACCATAGGAAGAATCCGTTTTCTATGAATTTCGTAATATCTGCGAAGCATATTCAAGATGAGGACGAACATGACAATTGTACAAAGGAAGAGTAACATAGGGATCATTGCGTTTTATAAAACCAAGCATAGAACTTGCTTTTATTAACAATAAAATTAATGTGATGTGTAAATTCTAAGTTGGAACAGAAATGAACACCTAATAGGTAGATACTTTAAATGTGGAGACGCGACAGAGTTTTTGCTGGATATACATACAATAATCAAATACACTAGCGATTCGTTTTTTAGTAAAAGTTATCTTCTGGCATTTTAAAGGGTTGAGGGCAAGGCTATTTTTCCCACACCAAAATGTGAAATCGGCTTGTAAAAGGATACGATCACGGGTGGACTTTATTGTCTGAAACATTTTCATGTCATCAGCAAAAATGAGAACTTCACTTGAACGATACGTCGTTAATAGACAGGATGAATAGAAAAAGGTTAAGATGGCTTCCCTGGGGAACACCAGATTGACCACAAAAGGTTCAGAATGACAATTTCTAAATTTTACCTCATAGGATCTGTTTTCAAGGTATGAAAAATGGTGGAAAACCAAGAGCTTAAAGTTTATTAAGAAAGCCACAGTTGCATTTTCTTAAAGTAAAGTAAAATGAACACAATAACATGAATGCTGTCAATAACATGGCTGAACTCTCTTATGAAAAATAACAAGAACGTTAGTAATTCATTACTTGTTTACTTGCAGATTAACTGTTTCTTTCGTAAAATTAGTTTTTCTGTGGTCATTAAAATAGAAACAGTTTGGATCGAACGCGTGTTTTTTTTGTTGATGTTAAAAATATCAACCATTCTTTTTATGAGACAGTAAGTGTATTTTAGAACATTTTTTTAGTTAAATAAATTAAATTCTAATTAATACTCGTAAGAAGGAAAACATGGCTGAAAAAAAAGCCGAAGAGAAGTCTGCCATTTTGGCTTTGCGTAAAGAAGGTATATAAATCCCTATGAGAAATCGCTGCAAACGTGAAGAGGTATCTCAAGTTAATTCCAAACGCAATTAAGCTACCGAGAGTAAAAAACAGCTTGACCAATTAGAAAAAACAACCACAAGAGAAGATCGCAAAATCATTGAAAAATAAATGAATTGGATGGCGCAACAGTCCGTTGAGAACTAGGGCCTAGTGACTTACAACTCTCAACCATTCCTGTGCGCTAGTACTGTTGTCAGGGATGGAGGGGACCTACAGTTTAAAGCCGAATCTGAACGGCTAATTTGAGAAAGCACTTTTCATGACAAGAATTACTCTTGGAGAATTTGTCAATTCTTCGCAAGAGGAATTTCCTTTATTCGGAAATGATAGAAGACAAGCCAAGAGAAGGCCACCTTTGAAAGAACTCAGTCCACAATACACCCAGAAGACGGAGGTTTTAGTATACTACTTTGGGGTTGTTTTTCTTGGTATGGCGCAGCGCGGCGTAGGCCCAATTCATCTGAAAGAAGGCAAAATGGATCAGTTAATGTAAGTAAATATCATGAAGAGCATGCTTAATAGAATTTCTACTACTTCAAGGATACAAAAATAAATGTTATGGAGTGGCCTGGCCATCCCAATCGCCTGATTTAAATCCAATAGAGCATTTGTGGGGTGATTTAAAGAGGGCGATTGGGAAACATTACACCCAAAACAAAGCCGAGTTGTGGAGGATAATTCAACATGAGTGGTCCCGAATTTCAGTCGACAAATGCCGCCGTTTAGTTGACTCAATGCCCAACAGATGTCAAGCTGTTAATTAAAGCAGAGGTCAAGCAACGAAATATTGAATTATTTTTTAAATACAGATTGTTAAACTCATACATAGTTCAGATTTTTGAAACTTATATTTCTATTTTAATGTCCACGAAATATGTTCCTATTGAAAAACAATTGCTACTAAGAAAAAGGCATGTTGTATTATTATTATTTTGTTTTGTTTAATTTTAGAACAAAACAACAATACAAAGAAACTGATGTCCAAATTTCAGATTGTTTTTCTATTTCGCTTAATAAATATTTCAATTCTTAAAACTTTGTTTAGTGTATCTATTTTAATGTCCTTATAAGGATTTCATAAAAGCTATTAAAACTTCAAATTGGGTAGTAATCGATGCATAAATTTTTCTTATACATATACAAAATATACATTTACAAAATATCTTTGCATTGCAAGTTTGTATAGTTTTTAAAAGAAGATTTCACTAGAATTATCGTTATAGTTGAAATTATAGTTGAAATCAGCTTCCTGCTTTTAAAAATCAGATTAATTTATTCCGTATATATGATGGTATATCAATTGTCGAGTCTTAAGTGTAAGGGTTATATTATTCCTCTTTGACATCAAGGTTTGAAAAGTAGAACTTACATATAAGCACAAAAAGAAATTTAATAAATAATAATTCGTGTTTAAGGACCTTTTTTATGAATAAATTTAGTCCAGTGTGTGTTGCAGCTCCTTGTTCTTGTTTGCTTTGTTAACCAAATCAATAAAGTTTCGAAAGTGATAACTTATTTCTTCTTGAGGTTTAATCTTAACTTAAATTAATTAAATATACAATTAATATGCAAGTAAATATTTTCAGAACATTTTAGAACTTTGACGGACAGCTTACGTATTACTGATTTTATTCATTTGTAATTAAAGGTGAAAAATTAAGAATTTTCACTATTTTAATGTATAATATAGAGCCAGGTAAAGCGTTCTACATTCATGAAGTGCGGCTAAAAAAGAATCCCTATACTTAACTGAAGAGCGTTTCTAGAAGTACGGGTATTACAGTTGAATTTTTTGAGGGAGGAATGCAACTGGCTATTTCACTAGAGCATTGTTGGTGAAAATATCAATTAAACAATGGTAGACATGAGACCTTACGGCGGTGTTCAAGAAAATTATATGTCAATTCTTAACATAAAACTCAAGTACGTTATGAGAATTATCGTGTTTTGGACGAATGAAAGCTTTGTAGATTATAGGCAGATCAGAAGAAGTAAAACACTTCTTGCATTGTTGGAGAAAACCTAAACACTTAGCAGCATTTTTGACGATGTTAAATATGTGATCACTCCACAACAAGTGGTTTGTGATGCACATACCTAGAACTGAAAGCTGTTACAAGTGTCACCCATGAATAGTGGTATTGGGGGAGGGTAACGCTTTTGCGACAGTAGAGAGCATTGATTTTTCGAAGCATTAAATTCTACACGGTTTTTAATTCCCCAAGATCGGAATTTAATAAGCTTATCATACGCGGCCGTTGATAATCTACATCCGAAGAAAGGATGACAATATAAAAACGAATATGAAAAGCTGAGGGTAATGTCATCAGCGAACCAATTTAGTGGGTTTCAGACAAAAGATCATTTATAAAAATAAGAAAGAGTATCGGAGACAAAACGGAGCCCTGAGGCACACCAGCGTTTATTTTGTATGTATCAGATTTGAACCCGTCCAATACCACTTGAATTGAATTCTGTCAAGATCGGAATTAAATGAGCTTATCATACGCTGCCGGTGGTAGTCTACATCCGAAAAACAAGGATGACAATCTAAAAACGAATATGAAAAGCTCAGGGTACTGTCATCAGCGAACCAATTTAGTGGGTTAGAAGTTTCAGACAAAATATTATTTATAAAAATAAGAAAGAGTATCGGAGACAAAACGGAGCCCTGAGAGGCACACCAGCGTTTATTTTGTATGTATCAGATTTGAACCCGTCCAATACCACTTGAATTGAATTCTGTCAAGATCGGAATTTAATGAGCTTATCATACGCTGCCGGTGGTAGTCTACATCCGAAGAACAAGGATGACAATCTAAAAACGAATATGAAAAGCTGAGGGTACTGTCATCAGCGAACCAATTTAGTGGGTTAGAAGTTTCAGACAAAAGATTATTTATAAAAATAAAAAAGAGTATCGGAGACAAAACGGAGCCCTGAGGCACACCAACGTTGGTTTTGTATGTATCAGATTTGAGCCCGTCCAATACTACTTGAATTGAGCGGTATAAAAGATAATTACTAACCCAACGAAGAAGGAATTCATCAACACCAAATGCAAGCATTTTCGATAAGAGAGCTTGATGCAAGACTCTATCAAATGCATTTGAAGTATCAAGTGCAATAATATGACTTTCTCCAAAACGATGTACAAATGTGTTGCACTGTGCGGTGAGATAAACCATGAAATCACGAGTGGATTTATTAATTCGAAAACCATACTGCCGGTCATTAAGAAGCTTTCGTTCTTCAAGAAATTTCTTTAGCTGAAAATTGATCAGCGTTTTCATTCCCTTCCATGACCAAAGCAAGAACGTAAGTGCAATTGGACGATAGTTAAAGGGAGAAGAGGATTCGCCTTTTTTAGGGACAGTCTGGACAAATGCTGTTTTCCATCCATTCGGAAAGAGACCTGTTGAATAGGACAGATGGAAAAACTTACGCAGTGGTTTTGCCAGCGTTGAAGAACACCTCTTCAGAACAACAGAGGGGGTATACTATCAAGATCTTTTAGTACTCTAGCAACTGTACGAGTGCACAAGAAGATTCGTCCCATAAAATCGTTTACGCTTTGAAGTACAGGAGGAGTCATGTCACTCATTGGCAGAATCGAATTAGCATCAAACTGTGCTGCAAGCAAATCAGTTCTATCAATCGAGCTTACAAAAGGAGTGTCATTAGAAACGAGCATGGGAACTGGCTATGACGTAGTGTTGCACACTTTTTTTTACAAATGGCCAGAATTTTGTACTACCTTTGTTACATGGTAGACATGATTCAAAGTGAAATGGTCATCGAAATTATGTAATTTGATTCTGATTGACATTTTTTCACAGTTTTTACATAAAGACATATTTGCCATTTTATTGGTTTAAAACAGTCTGATATTGAAAAACTTTAAACTAAATATCTCTCCACTATGAGCTTACAACGTGATCATCAGCACTCTAAAATAATCTCTAACTAAATTTCTAACTCTAAATTGCCCAATACATATGTATTTATAATTTAAAGATGAATCCGCAAGAGTGTATTTTTATTATTTTAAAAATTTGAGATGTTTAATGAAAAGACCCTGCAGATTGAGCTGACTAATTCTTTTTTTTTTTTTGATAATGTATGAACTACACATTTTCCAAAAAATTGCACTACCTATGTTTCGCTGAGCTCGGCAAAAATCCTCGTTTCAAACCCTCCTAGTGGGTGCCGGGCGGTAATGATCACCACAGTTGTCTTGTATGTTGTCAAGATGGGGATCAGCTAAGGTCAGATTGAATTGCTGAAGTTTCCTACTCATTAATAGTAGCAAGCTTTAGCAATGCAATTTGACCAAAGATACGAGGTCCCTAATTTCAGTGGTGGTGTGAGCGTTTTACATAATCCGTGCCGAAGAATGAAAGGCTGGGGGGCAAACCAGTCGCTAACGAGCTCATTCGGATGCCTTAGCGGGGTCCGTCTTATTTTTATGCCTTACCCCGGTATATCGGATCTGCCGGGGCTGACCTCTTTTTTTCCGACCTACTTGTGGGACCAACATTCAAAAAACTCAAACAAAATGGACGAACTATACTTGACTAACGTAGAACCATCCGCAGACTTGGAGGATGAACTCTTGGCCTCTAGCCAGGAGACCGTGAAGGGGAGCACTCCTATGCTTCCTAAACCGCATACAAATCCGAAACCCTCGAGTAGCAGTGCAACTCGAGGAACCAAAAAGCCATCGGAAGGCGCTCTTCTCAAGAACCGCTTTAAAACGGCCTCTTACATTCTTGCCAAGAATGAAGAGACCGGAGTGATTCATGAGAGGGACGCCCAAGATAAAATAAAGTACCAGAAGGTTGTTGATGAATACAACAACCTTCTGGCCAGTGGCCAGCCGAGAAAAGGCCGTTAAGCGAAACAGATCTCAAGAAGAGATCTGCCCGTCTCAGAAAAAGAGCAAGCTTGACGGCCGGACAAAGCCAGGGAAAGCACCATCTTCTGGAGCAGCGCAACTGCGTACTCTTAGTGATGTTGTCAGGGATGACCTCCAAGTAGCAGTTGTGGATGAGCTCTCCACAAACAGCAAAGGTCTGCTGAACGTGTGGAACTCTATCGAGGGCAAGCTCTCTGAGATGGTGTTTTCATACACAATAACAAACAGTGAGGGCCCCTACCCTAGTTTTGACTCTAGCGAGATGCTCAGGGTGTATAGGGTAATCAAGTGTGCTGACAGGTTTTCTAGGGATTTCCTTAGTGAAAGCATTGCTAAGGTTAGCAATGACTGGGAGGGCTTGAAGCTCAAGCTTATCCCGGCTAAGGACATCCCTAGACAACCAAGCGGACAGGATTTGATCCGCGGTCTTCAGAGGCAAAATCCGCTGGTCCCCATGCGCGATTGGGCTGTGATAAAAGCAGAAGAACCACAGAAGACCAGCGCCTCTTACCTTCTGAAGATTAGCGAGGAAAGCCTAGGGGCTCTCGAAAAGGCCGAGTACAAACTTAGTTTTGGCATAAGGAATGCCAAAATTAAAATTCTGCGAGTCAGGGAACAGGCACCGACAAAGCTGATGACAACGTCGAGGTTGACGATGTTGTTAGCGGAGTCGAGGTCCCCAGCGAGTTCCCGGGCCCCAGCTCTGCAGCTAAAAATAATAATTAAAACGCGCTGAAGGTCGTCCAGATTAATTTGAAGCACTCTAAGTATGCTTCAGATAATCTGAGAGTTTTCCTTAGGGAGGAAAACTTCGATATTGGTATTATCCAAGAACCGTGGATAAACGGACTCAAGGTGCGAAGCCTCCAAGACAACCAATACGACCTCTTTTGTAAAACCGCAGATCAAGACCAAGGTAATCCCAGAACTTGTATTTTAGCTAAGAAACGTTTAAAAGGTTTTTTATGTCCAAATTTTAGCACTCCCGATCTGACAGTTGTCAGATTCGAAGATAATAATACACAGGGTTTGTGGTTGGCCTCTTTCTGCTCTGCCCACAATGCACCATCACCTCCGGAGGAGGTGTGCAAAATCATAATCGAAGCTAAGATCGAAAAGGCAAACCTTCTGATCGGAGGCGACGCGAATGCTCGGCATACCCTTTGGGGAAGCTCTGAAATCAACCAACGAGGTGAGTCACTTTTTGATTTTATTATTGCACATAATATGACCATTTGTAACAGAGGCAATACTCCCACTTTCGTCTTTACGAGCTCGGAAAATTATGATGGATGGGAGGATGTCCTTGATGTTACTTTAGTAAACAACCGTAATTTATTAGTGGAGAATTGGAGAGTTTCCCCTATGAATTCGTTTTCGAATCACAAGTGGATTCTTTTTCAAATTAATTTCGAGTCGAAAAACCCTCCACCTTATAGAAATCCCAAAAGAACTGACTGGAAGAAATTCAGTCAAATTGCTAATTCCAAACTGAGCAACTTACCGAATCTCACAGAATCGATAGTAGACCTTGAATCAAAGGTGAAAACCTTTGAAACTTCTATAAGTAAAGCTTTTAGAGTCTCTTGCCTAGTTAAATATAGCCGTAAAACCCTTCCTTCTTGGTGGAATGAAGAACTGTCCAGTCTTAGGAAAATGACGAGGACAATTTTCAATATCTGCCACAAACATAAGTTTTACCAACCGTATAAAGACTCTCTTAAAATTTACAAGCAAGCCCTGTCATCAGCCAAAAGACAAGGCTGGAGGGAATACTGTCAATCAATCGAAGACATAAAGGACTCCGCAAGGCTCAGCAAAGTTTTATCGAAAGAACATTGTAATCCTTCATTTCTAAAAAAGCCTGATGGAACCTGGACAGCCTCCGCAGCCGAATCTCTTGAGCTACTGATGAAGACGCACTTTCCGGGTTGCGAGAGTGATAACCCAACCGCTTGAAACCACAGAGCTAAACGTAGCTCATGTGGAGCAAGTCAATTCCGTTATAACCAGAGAAAATATTTTGTGGGCCATCAATACTTTCTCTCCATATAAATCCCCAGGCATGGATGGCATACTGCCAAAAGTTGCATGATGTGGCAGCTCCATGGCTGGAACAAATTTTCAAAGGATGCGCCCTCCTTCTCAAGCATGTCGTGGAGACAATTCAAAGTAGTTTTTATCCCGAAAGTGGGTAGGCGAGGTAACGAATCTGCGAAGGATTTCAGACCAATAAGCTTAACATCTTTTGTGCTTAAAAACTTGGAGCGCATTCTTGATTACCATATTAGAGAAATCCTAGTTGGACGACCACTCGAAAGCTCTCAGCATGCTTATCTTAAGGACAAATCTACGGAGACTGCCCTCTATGAGGTAGTGCGTACTGTAGAAAAAACAATCCATTATAAAGAATTTACTCTTTCCACCTTCTTAGACATAGAAGGTGCTTTTAACAACGTCCTTACCGAATCCATAGAAGAATCGCTCGTTAAGTTCGGTGTAGAATACTTCATTCGAGAATGGATTATTTCCATTCTCAGTGGTAGGAAGATTCGAGCCACTCTAGGCAATACAATCGCAACAAAACACGTGAGTAGGGGAACACCCCAGGGTGGTGTCCTTTCGCCTCTTCTGTGGCTTCTGGTCATGGATACAATTCTCGTTAAATTAGAAAGATGTGGAGTGAAGGCGGTAGCCTATGCGGATGATTTGGTGCTATTGGTTTCAGGAAAGTACACCTCTGTGATTAGTGAAATCACGGAGTCAGCTTTGAAGAAAGTTAGCAGCTGGGCCACTAGTTGTGGACTAGGAGTTAACCAAAGTAAAACTGAACTGATGCTCTTTACCACCAAAACTAAAGTACCGCCCTTCACGCTACCTCGACTCAACGGTCAAATCCTATCATTGTCTTCCAGTCCAAAATATTTGGGAGTTATACTCGACCCTAAATTAAACTGGAAACGAAATATTGAAGTGCGGGTTAAGAAGGCCTGTGTTGCCTTCTACGCCTGCAGCAAAACTTTCGGCAAAAAGTGGGGACTTCAGTCGAAGATGATTTTATGGACGTACACAGCCGTAGTACGTCCAATCTTAACTTATGGTTCAATTGTGTGGTGGCCTGCTCTTAGCAAAGCCTATAATATCGATAAGCTAAAGAAGGTTCAGAGAACAGCTTGCGTGGGCACCACAGGGGCCATGCGTACTTGCCCAACGGACGCCTTAAACGTTATTTTGGATCTTCTACCAATCGACATTTTTATTAAATACATAGTTTCCTGCAGCGCTATTAGGCTGAAGGAATCAAACTGCTGGTTGTCAAAACCTTATGGTCACAGCAACAAAACGAAATTGATTCCCTCAGATATTATCTCGGTAGACACTGACTACTGCACTCCTACTTTGAGCCTTAGTAAGGGTTTTAAGGTAATTTTCCCATCCAGAGAAGATTGGGAGGATGACATCGTGTCGATAGGTTTCGATACAACCATCTTTACTGACGGCTCAAAGATGGAGTGCGGAGTTGGTTCTGGGATCTTTTATGAGTCCCTTAATGTAGCTAAATCCTTTAGGCTTCCTGACTTTGCTAGCGTTTTTCAGGCTGAACTGCTGGCAATTAGGGAGGCATGTAAGATACTTAAACAAAGCCCAAACCAAAACCGAAATGCGGCTATCTTCACAGACAGTCAGGCAGCTGTCAAAGCCATTAACTCGGCTACATCCTCATCTAAATTGGTCTAGCAATGTCGCGATGAGCTTGCGAGCCTGAACATTAACCTCGGTGTCACCCTGATCTGGGTTCCGGGCCATAGTGGTATCGTGGGAAATGAACAGGCTGACGAGCTAGCCAGGCAAGGATCGGCCCTTCATAGCTCACTTGCGGAAATGGTTAACATTCCTCTTGGTGCTATGAAGGGTAAAATCTTTTCCATCTACCAAACTGAATCAAACCGAAGGTGGAGCAATTTACCCAACTGCATTATATCTAGGAAGATATGGCCCACCTATAATAAAACCTGTACAAACGATCTTCTATGCAGGCCAAGACAAGACATAGCCAGGATTGTTGCGGTTTGTACGGGTAATTGGCCTATAGGAGTTCATGCAGAGAAGTTGGGTATCTCTTACAACACCTTTTGCCGTTGTTGTAGCGACCAAAGAGAAAGTGAAACGATAATCCATTTCCTCTGCAAATGTCCTGCTTTGGCAAGCACTAGAATGAAATACTTTGGGAAAGCATTCTTTCACGAACTGGATGAGCTATCTGAGACAAAGATTAGAGACCTAATCTTTTTTCTCAATACGACAAAATGGCTCTAACATAATCGCTATGAAGCTTCTCTATAAATCTTTTCCTTTCTATCACAGGTCAAACGAGTTTTGGTATCAAAACGGCGCACTACAGCGCTAATTGGATCTCAGGCTAGGTTGCCTTGAGATCGCCATTTCTACCTACCTACCTATGTTTCGCTGTGTTGTTAAAAATAAAGGGTAATTTTTTAGCTATTATCTTTTTGGCAACACTGGTTTTAACAGCTGACGCACGTTTCGTGTTTTGTTTCACTGTCAAACATCTTCAATTTAATCTATAATTTAATCATTCGTCTTACAAACGAACAACGCTTTGCAAATTATTGAATTTTATTATTAAAATGCGTGCTCTGTTAAGAAAGTTCATCGCGCGCTTCTTCCATTTTATGGTCAGTTTAATAGACTCACTGAAGTGGCTATCCGGGCTATTGTGACTTAATTTTGCACCAAATTTACATTGTTTGACATTAAACCACCAACTACGCTTACATAGAGTGCGGACTGAAGAAAATATCGCAGCTGTATCGGCCAGTGTTAATGATGACCATCAATTATCGATTCGTCGCCGTTCGCAGCAATTGAGCCTCTGCAACTCAACAACGTGGAAAATTTTGCGGAAGGATTTACATAGGTGTGATGCCTTTCAAAATACAGCTCCAAACGACCTACTGCAAAGTTAAATTTTTTGGTAAATGGGCTCTTGGAAAGTTGGCCGAAGATACACTTTTTTACTGAAAAATTGTGATCAGGGACGAAGCTCATTTTTGGCTCAATGGGTACGTAAATAAGCAGAATTGTCGATTTTGGAGTGAATATCAGCCAGAAATATCAGAAGAGCTACCAATGCATCCAGAAAAGGTCACAGTTTGGTGCGGTTTATGGGCTGGTGGCATCATTGGACCGTACTTCTTCAAAGATGATGCGAATCGTAACGTAACTGTGAATGGTGAGCGCTACCGTGAGATGATATCCAACTTTTTTTTGCCCAAAATGCAAGAGCTTAAATTGCATGACATGTAGTTTCAACAAGACGGTGCCACATGCCACACAGCACGCGCAACAATGGACTTATTGAGAGGCGAGTTCGGTGAACATTTTATTTCACGTTCGGAATCGGTCAATTGGCCGCCTAGATCGTGCGATTTAACGCCTTTAGACTATTTTTTGTGGGGCTATGTTGAAGCTCATGTCTATACAGGCAAGCCCGCTTCAATTGACGTATTGGAAGACAACATTGAAGCATTTATTCGTGAGATACCGGCCGAAATGTTGGAAAGAGTATGCCAAAATACATTAAATTATATGGACCGTACAATCGTTTCAAATAAAGATTTCATGCATTTTTCTGAATTGTATGTGTTTTATTTTTAAACTTTCCTATAGCTTTTAAAAATCACCCTTTAGTTATAAATGTTTGTAAATTAAATCTCAACATGATTTGACTTTTCCAAAAACAATACTGACTAAAAAATAAACTTTCCACTCATATTACTCTAGAACAGTTTACCTATTCGTTTAACGCTTGGCTGAAATTTGTTTATAAACTTCAAACTGACACGAAATTTGACAACCAAAACAAACAATCTATCAGTTGAAATAAACCAAAAATGTTTCCACGAAAAATCGTAAATAAAATCATTTCATCAAACAAAAATAAAATAAAACAAATTCTCATACATAAAGTCAATCCCAGGATTCAGATCAGACCTAAAAGTTCCCAGAATTCAGTGGCGTTTCTATAGGTACGCCAATAGAAATAAAGCAAAGTGCTCCTCTGCACGAGTGCATTTGTTTTTACAATAAGCAACCATGAACATAATATGTATGTACATATAAACAATGTTTGTACAATACCTATGAATATCTATATTGAACTTAAAATATGTATGTAGGTATGTATTGGTGTACTTTATACAGACATATTGGATTCAAGGTAGTGATAATATACATATATTGAAAATTTCATTCGGAAATTAATTTGATGCCTTTTTGGCAGTACACACATGCATCATGTATGCCGAACATTAACCGCAAACTGTGCTGGGCATGGTTTGAGGGTGGTTATTGGTAGGTACTGTGGGGCTAAGAAGAACCTACACAGGAAAGGATGTGATAGCAGCGTCTTAAATCCTTTGGCACCATTTTCCTCCGTACGTATAGGTAGAGGTATGTAGGTAAAAATGAGGCATAATGAAATGAGCAAAGGCTTTCGAAGGAATGAGTTTGTTCTTTCACTTTCACATCTCACTCATAGTTTTTGTCCTTGTCTCTCTCTTTAAAGGCTCATCGCTTACCATTCACGAGCATCAAGATTCCAGCCGTGCCCGCCTTATCGCGCCGGCATGTCGTCGTCCGATATATTCTTCGCTTATATTTCTGTAAAGCCTTCTTTAAAGTTTAAACATATTCAACGAACACTCGTTCAAGGTGATAATGTAATAATCTGTGAATTATCCTGTTTTCATGATGTTCCTGAAAGAAACCAGCCTGTGTTGGATTCAGTTTCCTTTATTTTTTGTGTGTATGTGTGTGTGTTGCCTTGTTCGTATAGCGAAGGCAGGTAAGGTACCTGTAATATGTCCTGGTTTGAACAAGGATATGTAAACTCACATAGAATATAAATAAACGAGTATTTTATCATCATAGAGAGGCACACACAGCTACATATACATATTCAAGATACACAAGGTAGACAAACATTTACACAGTAAGAGGTTGAAAGTCGTTCTGTGATGGTGGCTTGGTGGGGAGGAGGTTATAATTTAAAGCAAATCCACTTAAAGAATTATTCCATTTTCGCTGAGGCCTTAAGATGATGATCATGATGACGATTATGACGGTTATGATAATGATGACGAAAAAGATGTTTGGTTCGAACTTTAACCTTTGTGCAGATAGCAGTTCCACAAGCTACATAAATGAGGTTATACATAAATATTAAGGTGACTCTTGGGTATACAGACACACACATGACATAATAGAAATGCCAGGCCTGAAATTTTAAAGTACTTGCAGAATGGGCTTAGAATTGTAAAAAACAATTGAATTCAAAAAAACTGGAAAGAATATAGGGCCGGCTTAGGTTCGAAAAAAAAGTACGTTAAACATTTACAAAGCAGAAGTCAAGTGATCTGCTGGAAATTTTATATTGTCTTATCGAAAAATTGAAAACCCCCCACTCATTGGAATGTTGGTGTTTAATGCATATATAAATCAAATAACTGCTTGAATACAGTCTTTTACGTAGCTCTAGAAACCAAAATCTGACAAGGTCAAATCACATGATCTTCGTAGATACCAAAATTTGAAATTCCGGCACCATTAAACTTTTTATGCAATAATGACATAATTGGTCGTAATGAGTGCTTGTATCTTTACCGTCTTGTTGGAACAAAGTCATGATCTTCAATAGAAGGTCAACATAAAACGGTTAGCATTCGACCATATAGCTCTGTCTTAGGCGTCTAGCAAAACAAATAGCCACTTTGTCTGCATGCAACGGTATATTTTCGATAATTTTGAGTTTTTCTGAACACCAAATTTCTGCGATTTCGTTTGTTTACATAAACATTGTGTGGGAAATATGCCTCATCGCTGAATAAAAGCTGTTCGAAATCGGAATCCATGTTTATTGTTTCAATTTAAAAAAAATAAAACTGTGGTGTTGTGAAATAATCATTGGCTTTAATTACCCCAACGATTTCAAGGTCAATGGATATAGTTTGAATATCAAGAAAACAATTCTTAAAAATTAAATAATAGCGTCGTTGGTCTATATAAGGGTCGTTTCGTAAAAAAAAGGTTTACAAGGTTTCCTATTCAGCAATTTGTCTAGAACAATTGAACTTTATTTTATTTTATTTTATTTTATTTTATCATTTCAAATGCCCTTTTGTCTGATTAGAAAAATTGGCAAAATTGACATTTAAATCATATTTGTGAAAATCTTAAAACTGTAAACTTAATTAAGACTCATTTCGACGTAAAAGTAATTTTAAAGAAACTCGGTACTATGGGGTGTTATTATTTTTCCTCTCCAAATATATATGCATTTGGTAATACCCAACTAGCAACTTCTTAGCGTTTACTTCTTTTTCCTTATTTTTGAAACACCAAGACCATAACCTCTTTTATGTGGTTGGTAGAACTTTAAGGCGACAACGACATTCAGCTGCCGCAACCTCATTACACCTTTAGTTTAGACTTGAGAATGGGAAAGTAAAACGATGCCCTTCCAATGGCATGGCATAAGAAACTTTACACTATACTCCTTCATTGCTGTGTGCAGTCATATTATAGAGGTAGGTCGTTCACACAACCTACCTACATAGCAGGTACCTTTCTACATAAAACTCCTTCTGTTCTATTTGATGATATTAAGGACAAGCAAAAGCAAGAAAATCATAACCAAGAGACGAAAAATATTAAAAAATATCCCTAACACACATCTCTAACAAAAACAAAAACACAAAAATCCGGAATGTAGAAGGTGTAAGTACCACCTTAAGGATTCTTAAGTCTTTAAAGATGTTCTCACAGTGTAGGAGACAGAGGGATTTTTTTTCTTTAGAATGGTGATAGTCTCGACAAAGTATGTACAAAGCTGACAACTTATTCTTCCTCTTTTTCCTCGTCTTCCTCTTATTCGTTTTTGACTCTATATAATTTATTATTATAAAGTTATAGATAGAGGTTGTTTTTGATGATTCGTCCTTAAAATAATAGTCTTAGATCTTTCAGCTCATTTATGTATTTATGTGGGTGTTAAAGGCGCCACGGAGTACTTTTATTATACTTATGGAAAAATTGTTATATTTTTTATTCTTAATAAAAAGGTATAAATATATTTAGAAGTAAGTTAAAAAAGAGTAAACAAACGCTTATGTTTTTAGTAATGTTTAATAAAGAGTCGTTAACAATTACTACTGAAATAGAAATGGAAATAATTTATAGCGAACCACGATTTACTGAACGAAAAGACTTTTAAAAATCCATAACATTGAAAAGTCTATTTCGATTTGGGTATTTCTCAGGCAACTGGTTTAATAGTTTTTACATTATTTTTCCGATTTCAAAAAGGTACGAAGCATCAAAAACAAATATCAAAAATTAAAAAAATTATAAAAAGAAGAAATTAAAAATCCCATCCCATCCGTGCCCGTCTTCCGATTTTTCTAAAACTTTAAAAAAATATTAATTAATTATTTATTATTTGAGTCGAAAACCACTTCTTAATTCTTTTTGGTTGATTTTGCAGGTTTTTGTGTTTTTTAAAAAGTTGCCAGATGGATTTTTTTTAACAAACAAAAGTAAGCAACACAATTTTGCAGAGAATAAAATAATTTTGAAATCGTTGTCGCAATATGTTAAAGCCATTTTTAGCAATTATACATATATGTACATATATAAGCTGAAAAGATAAATAATCTATTTTTAACTGATTTTGAAAACCTACTATCTTTCAACTATTTGCTAAAGTTAAAATCATGGAATGACTTCTTTAACTTTTAGCAATTTTCTAAATCTATATGACATCTGCACAATTAATCTTATAAGAGCAGTGGATGGATAGTACAGTCTTCAGTTGGGAATTCCAATTAATAGGTCCGATTAAGTTTGTTTGTTTTGTTTATTTTTACGAACTGTCACTGTTTAGACATGTTCGGATGCCTGTTTTTAATAAAAGAGAATTAGCAAAACGAAAAGAAAGGCTTCAAATTTTGTAGTCACTTAGTTAATTGGCAAGCCCTTAAAAATAGATTCTTGAACATTTTGCGCCAATATCTTCATCTATTCTCGAAATATTTAGTTTGTAGCCGTTTTTAATTAGTATTTTTTGTAGATTATTAATTTTAATAAAAATGAAACTGATTATTAAATGTTAAAAACAATATTTTTTATAAGCCAAATTGATTTGAAGTCCATATCTTTACCGGTTTTGTGGGACGAAAAATGTTATCCCGAACGTACACACAAACGAATACACCAGCGTACGTACTCTCGCACACATATCTCTAAAAATCTTTGATTTAGATTCACGGGATCTTGAAACGCCGGCCGTGAAATGTCAAAATTTTTAATTCGGAAAATTGGACTCATCACAAAAAATTCCTGTCTAAAAATTATGAGATAAGTACGGGCTTGCGTTTGTTAGTGTTAAACAATACGTAGAGTTTAATGTTACAGAATGCGATGCATTCTAGAATAATAACATGTTGAATTTTAGAAATTTATTTTTTACTGCAAACCTCAAAAAAAGTTATAAGCTCGACCAATGCCAAAACAAAATTAAGAAAATTCGAGAAGCTTTAATTAAATATTTCTATAAAAGAAATTATTTTACTAATTGGATTTTAAGGACGAAATAGAAGAATAAATTAAAAAAAAAATTGTATGAAGATTTAAACTCAATAGAAAATTGTTTATTCATTATATTATAAAAGGCAATATTTAAGCAAATCGAATAAAAAGATAATGTTAAGAAAATAAAACAAAGCATATTTCTTTTCGAAAATTAACTTTTATCCTATCTTTAACATTGTTATCGTAGTAAACGGCTCATGGAAAATGGTGCTATCTAAGGCAGCAAATTTTAAATGGTAATCTTAACAAATTTTAAAATCTCAAGGAAAATAAAATGTATACTTTTTGATATATTAAAAAAAAATCTAGGAGTGGTATTTTAAAATTCATACAGAAAATTAGAGAAGAAATCATGTTTTTTTTTAGTTTGTAATTTCTTAAATAATCACATTACATTTTCTTAAAATTTACTTGTACTAATTTTATAAAAACGGCTTTTGCATATAACAAAATGGATCTAATACATCACTTTTTATGAAACTCTGCCACTTTTGAAAAAACAGACTCAATGGCTTGAAACTTAAACTTGTTTATTTTTACTTTCTCATTTTTAGTTTTTGATCATAACTTTTTCATAACCTTCGAAAAACCTTTTTTTGCAGCAGTGAAAAATGATTTTCGTTTCAGTATTTCTTGTTTTCGTCTTAATTTGTTTGTATTTGTCACAAGTAGGTATATTATTTACCTGATTCCAACAAATTACTAGGCCTTATAGACTAGTAGTTAAAAGCTTCGAAGAAATTCAAGATTTTTAGAAAGACGTCTGTGCGTGCGTGTGTACGTACGTTCGTACGTTCGCGACGTTTTTTTCGTCGTCCATAGCTCAAGAATCAGAAGAGATATCGACTTTAAATACATTTTTATATACAGATAATAAGGCAGAAAGATGCAGAAAGGGCTCCCAAGAAAATTGCGTGGGTGTTTTTTTTACCATAGCAGTTTAAAAATAAAGGTGCAAATTTTGGTTAACCCTAAATATCTCACGAACCAATAACGCTAGAGACTTGAATTAAATTTTATATTATATATTGTAACGTGGTATAAATAAAAAAAACTGAAAAAAAAATATTATTTACCTCGAAAATTTTACGAACAAAAAACGATTTTATCTCCAAAACAATTTTTTGCAACGAAGAATAATGTTTTTAATATCTGGTAAAATTTTAAGCAAAATCGAATTGATAGTTTTTTTTTATAAAAAATAAAAACCTATAAAAATCATTACTCAAAGTTGGTAAAAATTGATTTACGACTTAAATATCTTTTCAAGACTTTAAGATATATGCTTTAACCTAATTGTATCTTTTAAAAACTATTGTTGTGAACATTCAGTAAAGTTTTTAGAAAAATCGAATTGACAGTTTTTTTTACAAAAAAATAGAAATTAAACAAAAAATAATAAAAGTTTGTAAACATTGATTTTCGACTCAAATATCTTTTCAAGAGTTTCAGGTATTGGCTTTAAACTAATTTTTTGTTATAAGCAATATTATTTCAATATTCGGTAAAATTTTGAGAAAAATCGAACAGGCAGTTTTTTTACAAAAAATAAAAACCTAAAAAAACATTACTAAAAGTTGGTAAAAATTGATTTTCGACTCAAATACCTTTTCAAAAATTAAATAAATTGTCTTCAAACTTATTTCATCTCACAGAAAATATTGTTTTAAACGTTCAGCAAATGTTTTATAAAAATCCAACAGGTAGTTTTTTTTTATACAAAATTATAATCTGCAAAAAATAGTACGCAAAGTTGGTAAAAATTGAAGTTCTGTTTTCGATATCTCGTGAACAATAGAAGATATTGACTTCAAATTAATTCATCCAATTTGTTTATATAAGACATAATTTTTTTTAAGAAATGCTACTAAAATTGGTAAAAATTTGTAAAAATTGGTGTTCGACTAAAAATTTCGTTAACAAAAAATAATTTCGAAATGAAACTATACGCAAAATATTATTGGTAATTTTTAAATTTTTAAGAACAATTCAACTGAGAACTTTTTTAACAACACACGAAAACACGAAAACCTACAAACTTTTAAGCAAAGCAAATAGACTGACGGGATGGGAAGTTATCAGTGTGGGTCGCATCCCAGCCTCTTTTTTGTTTTCAACTTGGTTTGGCATTGTAATTTATTTGAAGTGATGATAATACACAAGTGCATGTTGAAACATTGTTACAATTACAAACCACAAAAACTGTATGTTTGATGTGATTTATTGATTAGTTGAATAATTGGTCCATACTGTACAATCAATTTTGACCGATATGGAGCCATTTTTACTGATTTTTTCGTACATCAATTAAACAACCATGTTGTGCAGAAGCTGTGGTTTCAACAAGACGGAAGTGGTGGTCATAAATCAGAAATTATAGTCAAATTATAATACAAGAAAATTATCTCAATTATCAATTCAATTTAAATCCAATTATCTTCGTTTTTTAAATTTCAAAGTTATATCCTTCTTAAAAAAAAAAACTCTTAGAAGAAAGTTCTGAAACACGTTTGAACATTATGAAATCCAACTATGAAGATGTTAAAAAAAATCCAAAACAAAGTCCATCGTGGAATGATAAAAGTAAGATGGTGCTCTACTTCGTGGTCTTAAAATTCAACAGGGTTAAAAATACATTGCATCAAATAATCAATGGACTGGAAGATCATACCAACTCCGAAATGAAAACCGTCTTAAATGTATGAGATAATTTTCCGAAACTAAGTAATACCAAGCCTTTTTGGTAAGTACAAAAATTATTCTGACAATTGATTTCCATGAATCTTCTTTTGTCAAACAATAAGATTTGTTCCAATTTATATACTTTCTGTAAAATTCAGGATCACTAAACATTATTGATTTCATCGACATATGACCTTTACTTTCGAATATACTGTTTAAACTTGATTTGATGAAGTAATCAGCTGGTTTTCTAGCAAAAACATTGAGAGACTCCGGTCGACGGTCCCATCAGCTATAATCGGTCAACCGATTTACCTCGACTGTTTGTTTGTTTCGACCATGGTTGGTCAACATTGTATGAAACCAAGTCTTGTTTTATTTTTCCAGTCGTCGTTGTTGTTGTTTATTTCCAAAATTCCAAAACAGAGTGTCAAGCATCCCGCAAACAGCGTTACACCCAGTTTAACCATCATAGTAAAAATCCAAACACTCATTTCGCGGGCATGGAAATGGAAACCTATTTAGGAGAGAAAGACCTCATCTCGTAGCCAACGACCGATGACCGAGCCGACGCACAACGCGACAGACAGCGACGGCGATGGCGGCCGGCTTAGGCAACAACGGTAATCGTAGCAGTCGTCGTCGGCGTCATCGGCCTCGTCGACGTTGTTGTCGATGTCAACGATGCAAATCGTATTGAAATTCTGGTCAAGCAAATGACATCGAAAATTACCTCCCTGATTAGGATTTAGCAGTTTGTTTTCCGCTCGGTCGCCGATTACATATCCTGGCGCGTCGTCAGCGATGTTGCCATGAAATCCTAATGCATTTCAATAAACCAAAACCAGAAACCGGCAACCAGCAACGGGCACCAAGGACGCGAATCTATTGCATATGAGTGCGAGGGAGTTTGCGATACGGCACAGAGCGCGCGTTCGGAGGCGGCCGGAATGTATATGGCCTGGTGGGTCACATTTCGGACTCTAACTCGACTATACGACTCTATAGGTATAAACCTGCCACTGTCGAATTGTACCATTTGAATGTTTTGGACCTCGAAACGCAATACAGTACAAAATAATTTGTGTCATGGGTGTACTTGTTGGGCTCACCATTACCAACCAACATAGTAATCCCCAAAAACATCCTCGACAACACCCTTACAGTTACCTGATGTTGTATACAAAATGTGTAAGTGTAAGCCACGATATACAGCGTTTTGGTTAGTATACTTTAAGCTAAGGGTTCGGAAGGGAAGGTTTTGTGTGAATTTGTTGCGGATGCGGGTTGATGATGCCTCCAGGTAAGCGTTTCGTTGCGTTGCAAAACGGTAAAACAATCTGTTTTTGAAAGATTTTTGGTAGAATTTTCAGGACATGCCAGCAATTTATGTACATAGTTATTTTGCTGTTGTTGTTGTAAAATAAAAGCAGATTTAGATGCACCAAATAAATTTGTATTATATAGGTAAGTATTTTCGATTAGTTTTTTGTAATGGGAATTATTTTTGAATTGACTGTTATTTTTGAAATAAATGTACATAATATCAAAACTTAGAACTCGAGTAGGTTTACAAATAATACAATTTGCTTTTGATATGTCATTTATTAGCCAAGTAGGTATATGTAATATTTAGTTTGAATGTGGCTTGAATTATTGACACATAACTGGGAAATATTTTGCAGATTTATGTTTTGTTGTTGTTTTTTAATTAGGGTGCACTTAAAATTTGTTAATATTTGTATTTGTAGGTGGTTTTATAGTGCCAGCGGGAAAATGTGATAATTATGTGATTTGAATGACTTTAAATTAAAATAATTGGGGCTACAGAGAACTTGACTAATTATGTATCTTATGTTATGTTATGTTATTTTATTGAACACTTAGCTAGAGAGTTAGACGTTTATATGGTTTTTGTGTAATTTGGGTCTTTCATTATGTTTCCCATCTAATGGGTAATTTGTTTGCTATTTTATTTTTGGCAACACTGGTTTCAACAGCTCACTCACATTTCGTGTTTTGTGTCATTGTTAAAAATCTTCAACTTAGTCAATAAGTTTATCATTAATCGTCTTAAAGTATGTCCACACCAAAGAAACATTTAAAAAAACGTTTCTGAAATGTTTCCTATTTGTATGAGAATCTGATCAGAACCTTTCAGAAATGTTTCGCGAGCGTCCAGACCAAAGAAAATATTTCGAAAATGTATTTATGTCCCTGAAGTGATTTTTAAATGTTTCTTTGCTCTGGGCACACCTGAATAAATTTAAAAAATGATTTAATTTGATTTCTTTCATCACACGCTTCTTCAATTTTACGGTAATTTTAATTAGCCTACTGAGGGCTATTGTGAGTTAATTTCTCGAACTAAGGAAAACATCGCAGCAATATTGGCAAGTGTAAGTGATGATCCTGAATTGTCGATTGGGCGTCGCTGTTCGTAGCAACTTGGCCTCTGGTACTCCACTGCGTAGAAAATCTTGTAAGAACTGAAACCGAACGACCCACTTCAACGCCGAGTTTTTGGTCCATGGCTTACTTTTTTAACGAAAAATTATGTGATCATACAAAACTGCCGTATTTGGAGTAAAGAACAACCAGAAGCATTACAAAAGCAACCTTACACTGAATGGTAAGCTTGACTTGCATGACATGTGGTTTCAACGGTGAAGACTTTATTTCACGTTTGGGCCGCGCAATTGGCTGCCTAGTTCTAAATTATTTTTTGTGCGGGGATATATATTAAGGCTAATGTCTATATACAAACTCACTTAGATTGACGTACCGAAAGCTTACATTGGAGCATTTATACGTGAGATACTGTCAGTAATTTAAGTTGGACTAAGGGTTTTTTTTTATTTTCGATAGATCTTTAAAAATCACTAGGATTATGAGTACCATACCATACATTTTTGGACACATGTTGTAACATTACTTACTTACTTACTTAAGGTGGCGCTACAGTCCTGTGTGAACTAGGGCCTCACCCAACAAACTTCTCCATCTAGCTCGGTCCCTAGCTAGATGTCTCCAGTTTCGCGCTCCGAGTTGGGTGAGGTCACCTTCCACTTGTGCGCGCCACCTGATTCGCGGTCTTCCTCTACTGCGCTGTCCTGTGGGTGTGGATTCGGAGACTTCCCGGGCCGGAGCATTGGTTTCCATGCGCTCTACGTGACCCAGCCATCTTAATCGTTGAAGTCTACGCCTCTGTACAGCCCGTACAGCTCGTCGTTCCATCTTCTCCTCCACTCCCCTTCGATGCATACGGGACCGTAGATCACACGAAGATTTTTTCTCTCGAAACGACCCAAGGTGCTTTCATCCGCTTTTGTCATAGTCCATGCTTCTGCACCGTATAGCAGGACGGGGATAATAAGGGTCTTATAGAGCGACACTTTGGTCTTTCGAGAGAGGACTTTACCATTCAATTGCTTTCTTAGCCCCAAAAAAACAGCGGTTAGCAAGAGTTATTCTTCGTTTGATCTCAGCGCTGGTGTTGTTTTCTGCGTTTACAGCGGAGCCTAGGTAGACGAAGTCCTTCACTACCTCAAAGTTACGTCTGTCGATGGTGACGTTTTGACCAAGACGTCGGTGTTGTAGGTGCTTTCTTGACGACGGAATGTACTTTGTTTTGCCCTCATTAACCGTTAAACCCATTTTTGCCGCCTCTGCCTCAATACTCACAAAAGCCCCATTGACATCACGCTGAGTTCTTCCGATTATGTCAATGTCATCAGCATATGCTAGTAATTGGACAGACTTTTGAAAGATAGTGCCTCTAGTGTTGACGTGTGAGCTTTGCACTATTCTTTCAAGTACGATGTTAAAAAAATCACATGACAGCGCATCACCTTGTCTAAAACCTTTTTTGACATCGAAAGGTTCTGTTAAGTTGTTTCCAACCTTTATGGAGCAGCGTGAATTTTCCATGGTCATCCTGCACAAACGGACGAGTTTGGCAGGGATGCCAAAACTAGACATGGTCCTATACAGTTCGTCCCTGTAGATACTGTCATATGCGGCCTTGAAATCGATGAAAAGATGGTGGGTGTCGATTTGGTGTTCTTGGATTTTTTCCAGGATCTGCCGTAATGTGAATATTTGATCGACTGTGGACTTTCCTGGTCTAAAACCACACTGATAAGGATCTATCAGGTTGTTGACGATGGGCTTTAAACGTTCACATATTACTGCAGAGAAGATTTTATAAGCGATTTTAAGTAGACTGATTCCTCTATAATTGGTGCAGTTTAGAGGGTCTCCTTTTTTCAGGATCGGGCAAACAATACTGAGGTTCCATTCATCGGGCATGCTTTCTTCCGACCATATCTTACAGATATGTTGGTGCATGCTCCTAATCAACTTATCTCCAGCTGCTTTAAAGAGCTCGGCATTCAAGCCATCCGCTCCAGCGGCTTTGTTAGACTTCAGCTTAGATATAGCAATCTTTACTTCGTCTAAGTCGGGAGGACGGGATTGTTGGCTTTCGTCGTCTATGTTGAATGGATCATTCTGTCTGATAGCGGAATTCGGTACGTCGTCGCTATTATACAGTCTGCAGAAGTGGTCCTTCCATATCCTCAGCATTGACTGCGATTCCACTATGATGTTTCCACTTTCGTCTTTGCAGCCTTCGGTTCTAGGTTTATGTACTTGTGAATTTCGTTTCACCTGTTCATAAAACCTTCGAACTTCATTCCTGCTTTTAAACCTCTCAACATCTTCGACCGCACGCTTCTCATGCCCTCTTTTTTTTCTCCTGAGAAGTCGGTGTTCCTCTCGCCTCTTCTGCTCATAGAGCTCATGAGCAGCTCTCGTCCTTTTATGCAGCACCGCTTTGTGTGCCTGTTGTTTGGGTGCATTTGCCTGCCGACATTCCTCATCAAACCAGGGGTTCCTTGTTGGTGGCTTCTTGAAACCCAGCACGTCAGAGGCGGCTTCTCTGATGGCATCTTGGCAATGTTCCCACTTGTTTTCGATACATTGTGTTGGCGGCAGAGAACTTTGAGAGAGGTTACTTGTAACTCGGTCGGAAAAGGATTTGGCGATCTCCTGCGATTGTAGCCGTTCGACGTTGTACCTTCTCCCAGCATCTCCCTGTTTTGCCTTGGGTCTGGAAACTCGAAGTGCTACCTTGGCTACAACGAGGTAGTGGTACGAGTCGATGTTAGCTCCTCGGAATGTTCGGACATCCATGGTGCTGGAAGCGTGTCTGGCGTCGATCGCAATATGGTCAATCTGGTTGACGGTAGATTGATCTGGAGATCTCCAAGTTCCTTTGTGGATGTTGAGGTGTGGAAAACGCGTACTGGCTACCATGACGTTTCGCCCCGCAACAAAATCTATGAGCCTGAATCCGTTGTCGGAAGTTTTGTCGTGCAGGCTGTTTTTCCTGATTATTCCACCAAAGATGTCTTCCCTTCCTAGCTTGGCATTGAAATCGCCCAGGACAATTTTAATATCGTAGCTAGGACACTGCTCGTATGTTTTGTCTAAGAGCTCAAAGAACATATCTTTGGTGTTGTTATCCTTCTCATCTGTGGGGGCGTGCGCGCATATCAGGCTAGTGTTGCCGAATTTACCTATAGCTCAAGACTTGTTGCCTAAGTCTGGCTCCAATGACAAAGCCGCATCCAAATAAGCGCTGTTGGTTTTCTCGGTAGCAGTCACCATAGTAAATATCGCAGTTTTTCATCCTCTTTTTGACCGGCCCATCCCATCGTATTTCCTGGATGGCGGTGATGTCTGCTTTATAGCAGTCTAGGGCCTCCGCTAATTCTTCGGCTGCACGTGGTCTGTTAAGGGACCTAACATTCCACGTGTATATCCGAAGTTCGTTGTCCTTAATTCGTCTGCTTAGGTTGTCAACAGTAAATCCGTCCGTATCCGAGGCTTGTTGGTGCTTCGCAACTATGAGATTTTTAAGTGGTCAGGAAGTCACCCTGACGGCACAACCCCCAACCTGGAGGGCCAGATCCTTAGTATAACTCCAAGGACAGGGAGCCGGATAAACCGCTCCTTATAGGGCTGGGCTCCGAATAAGTCGTAGAAGCCCTACAAGGTGTTCACTAAGTAGTGCAACCTTACTGGAACTGTAGACGCCACCGTTGATTTCATCTCGGGAATTCGTCCGCTGCCGTCTGGATAAGGAGAGGTGCCTTAGTGGAAACACCTCTCCCCCCTCTCTCGTTTGCTGCCCCCAACAACTTTCCACTGGGGTTGGAACCCAATCTCCAGTTGAGGTACTAGGCACCCTATGTTCACCACGGGGAGGTGAGAGTAGGAGTAACATTATGGAGTTACAAATTTTTATCAAATTAATATGATATTATGTATATTCCGTCTAAAAATTAACAAATGAAGCCTAAATTTGTGCCATCAGTATTTTATTGTAAAAATAGTCACATATTTGTTGATTAATCTTGTTGTTCTTGAATTTATTTCATAGTTTCTTAACCACTAAGTTGTTTTATCATCAAACAAATAGAAAGAAGGTTATATTTATATGTTATGTATTATGAAATTACCATAGCGTAGTTAAAATCAAAAGACTTAAATCATTTTATGGTCAGAGTGATGAAACTTTGTTCAAGGGTTATCCTTGGGGACACTTTAATGTCATTTGGACACCAGTAAACCTGTTTCCAAAAATAAGTCGATTTGGATACTTTTAAAAATCTAAAAACTCTTTGGACACTATTTTCAGCAAAGTATTTTATTATTTTATTTAATAATAATTTATTCTATTAATGTGTGTAGTTTAATTTATTAATACGGGTATTATTGATGTTACGTTTAACTAAATATGAATGTAGGAGAGGTAGTAGTTTAACTTTTATAAAATTTTGTGTGTTCTTATTATGTTGTTATGTTTTGTTATTGTGATATCTCATTGATTTGCACCGAAAATGGTGCTGGGTGAGTTGGTAATATATTTGTACTATATATTTTATTAATCATTTGGTTTTCTTTCAGGTTTTGTTTATAGGTTTAGACGATAATCTTGTATCAATACTTTCTGGAAAACTTCTGATAACAACTGGTATGTCTTCGTTTTATAATTTGCTTTTATATTTTATAGTTTTATTTATACTTTGATTTTTATTTTAATTATTTTTTTGATTTTGCCTTTTATATGTTTTACGGTTCTTAATTTGAATTTTATTTTTGAATGTTATGAATGTTTTATTTGAGTGTGTGTGAGTTCTTTTAATTTATTGAATTTATTTTGCTTAAAATTATGTATTTTATAGTTTTATATTTTGTTTTAAATTTCTTAATTAATTTCAGGTTTTCGCTTTCGCTTTCGCTTTCGTTTTTGTTTGTATATATTTTATGTTTTGTGTTGATAAATTCAATTTTCTATTTTGGAAATGAGTTTAGATTTTAGCATGTAAGTTAATTTAAATGTGTTGAGTTTTAGTGGACTGTATGGATGGTTGGTTTTGAGCTTTATGAGTGTGATTTCAAATATTCAATGAGTGAGTATGTGAAAATTCGTTTAATTGAATTGCTTTTAATTCAGTTTTATTTATATTTGAGTGGGTTGTAATTCAGAATGGATTTTAATTCAGTTTTGCTTATGTTTGAGTGGGTTGTAATTCAGAATGAATTTTAATTTTCCATTCTTCATATTATGTTTAGAGTTTTATTGATTTTTCTTTTTTTTTTCATTTTGACGACTTCATTTTAGTTTTTATGAATTGTTTTCATATTTTCTTTGGGTTTTAGAATTCATTTTCTTACTTTCAATTTTCCTTTTCATTTTGTGTATGAGTTTTAATACGATTCCTTTTGTTTGGATGGAAGTAGACATATCTTTGTGATAGGCCTGTTAAGTTCATTGTTTTGTGTTCGCACTTTGACTACACGGATAAGATCATCTTGTCCTGGGTAGGTTTCCACTATTCTTGCCATGGGCCATTTTGACGGTGAAAGTCTTGCATCTCGTAGCAGAAATAAATCTCCGATTTTGGGTTGGTCCTTGATTTTTAGCCCCTTAGGTCTATTTTGAAGCCTTGTGAGGTATTCTCCGCTCCATTCCTTCCAGAAGGTCTGTAGTGAGGCTTGTAGACGTTTCCATCTATCCAGGTATCCAATCTTTTCTACTGCTAGGTCTGCTTCGGGAACTATATGAGCTGATGTGCCGATTAAAAAATGAGCTGGTGTTAAAGCATTGAAATCTTCCAAGCTGTCTGTAAACGGACATAGAGGTCTCGAGTTAAGGCAAGCTTCTATTTGCGCTAGAAGCGTACTGAGCTCCTCGAACTTCATGGCTTGGTTTCGGGCAACACGACGCAAATGGTATTTAACATATTTCACTCCTGCTTCCCATAAGCCTACTTTTGGTAATGCAAAGGATTTAGGTGGAGGTGTTCTCATAGCGGTAAAAAATACATATCTATCTTCTTCTGTATCTTTTCCGTTTGAACTATCAATTGAACTGGTCTGTGTAAAGTTAATGGTACAGACTAAGACTATTTTCATTTTAAACGTTTATATTCCTCCAAAAAGTTTAGAGTCTGTTTATAGCGAACTCTCCTTGGCATTAGACTTTGTTATCAGTTTGTCCTGCTCTAAAACCAATATCTTACTTCTAGGTGACTTTAATTTACCACACATTGATTGGATTCCATCGGAAGACGAATCTTGCTTTGAAGCCTCTCTCTCTTCTTCACAATTGGAACTATCTTTTCTCGATAAAATCCTCTTTACTGACTTACAGCAAACAAGCTGTATTAAAAACTCAAAAAATCGAATTCTCGATTTAGTCTTTTCTTCTGACGCTATTAGTACTCTTGTTCTAGAGTCTAGATCAGGAATTACTAATATTGATAAATATCACCCCCCCTTGGACATTTTTCTTGACTTAAGTAATCACCTTACTGAACACAGTAATTCCTTTGATATTGATTGCTTATATAAATTTGACTTCAGAAAAGCTAATTTCCAGTTGTTGCCTGAAGATTTAATCACTTCTGGAATTGCTGATACTTTAGCATTTTCTAATATTGACGAAGCAGTTTCAAATTTCTATAAGATCTTTAATAATTGTTTAGAAAAAAATGTACCTTTAAAGAAATCAAGAAATACAAACTTTAGCCACCCTTGGTACACGAAAGAATTGCGTTTACTACGTAACAAAAGAAATAAGGCATGGAAAACTTATCTCAAAACTCTGTCTCCAATCAATTTCTCTTTTTATGTTGAACTTTTTAACGAATTTAAGTCTCTTTCAAATTTTTTATATGCTATTTATGTTTCTGATATGGGCACCTCTTTGAAAGAGAATCCTAAAAAATTTTGGAAACTTGTAAACTTAAAGAAAAAATCAGATGGCTTTCCAGTTAACTTCACTTACAAGAATCTTTCTTTAAATAAAACTGTTGATATCTGTAACGCTTTCGCAACAAATTTCCGTGAATCATTTGTTAATAGACCTCAAGAAGTTGATGAAGTATATTTTCACAATCTTCACTCCTTTTCGCAGACTAGCTGTAGTCACATCCCTGTGCTACAGAGTACGGTCCTTGATCTTTTATCCTTGTTGAATGATGACTGCTCAGCCGGTCCCGATGGTATTCCCCCGATAGTATTAAAAAAGTGTAGTAATGCATTAGTTGAACCCCTTACGTTCTTATTCAAACTTTCTCTAAAAACAGGCAAATTTCCCAGTTTATGGAAGAAGTCATTTCTTACACCAATTTTCAAGAAAGGTAACAAGGCGGATATAACAAACTACAGGCCCATTGCAAAGCTTTCTTGCAAACCTAAATTGTTTGAACAAGTTGTTTGTGAAAGTGTAGCATTTTTTAGTAAAAATCTCATTTGCGAACAGCAACATGGTTTTGTGAAAAAAAGATCAACCGTTACTAATCTCCTCACATTCTCAAACATATGTTCAAACGCTTTAGAACAAGGTTATGAAGTTGACTGTATATACACTGACTTTTCCAAAGCTTTTGACCAACTTAGCCACGGAATTATTTTATTTAAACTTAAAGCTCTTGGTTTTCCACCATTTTTCTTAGCTTGGATCAAATCATACCTTGAAAACAGATCCTATGAGGTAAAATTTAGAAATTGTCATTCTGAACCTTTTGTTGCTCAATCTGGTGTTCCCCAGGGAAGCCATCTTGGCCCTTTTCTATTCATCCTATCTATAAACGACGTATCGTGATGTCTACGTTCAAGTGATGTTCTTATTTTTGCTGATGACATGAAAATTTTTAAGATAATAAAGTCCACCCAAGATCGCATCCTTTTACAAGCTGACATTGATAGTTTTACATTTTGGTGTGGCAAAAATAGCCTTACCCTCAACCCTTTTAAATGCCAGACGATAACTTTTACTAAAAAACGAATCGCTAGTGTATTTGATTATTGTATATCAAAGCAAAAACTCGGTCGCGTCTCCACATTTAAAGATTTAGGTGTTCATTTCTGTTCCAACTTAGAATTTACACATCACATTAATTTTATTGTTAATAAAAGCAAGTTCTATGCTTGGTTTTATAAAACGCTGGGCAAAGGAGTTCAATGATCCCTATGTTACTCTTTCTTTATACAATTGTCATGTTCGTCCTCATCTTGAATATGCTTCGCAGGTATGGAACCCCTTTTACGAAATTCATAAGAAACGTATTGAATCAATTCAACATAATTTCATTCGCTTCGCCCTAAAGGGTCTTCCGTGAGAAGATCCTTATGATCTGCCTCCCTATGAACATCGTATTCAACTTCTTCAATTGCAAACTCTCAATCAAAGGCGTGTTAATAATGATTTAATTTTTTTTCATCAACTCATTAATGGTGAAATTGATGCACCTTATTTGCTATCTTGTATACTACATTTAAATTACCGAGGCGGAACTCATCACCTGCGTACTTTTGACTTTATACATATTGACTTACATAGAACTAACTATGGAAAGAATGAAGCTTTAAGTCGAATGAGCATTTTATATAACTTAAACAGTTCATCGATTGATTTAAATTTAAATAAGGTGGGATTAAAATCATTGTTTAGAACCAGTGCTCCACTATCGTAAACGTCTTTATTTTATTTTTTGATGTTATGTAATAATTCATGCTAAATGTTATTAATTATTATGTTTTGTATTTTGTGCGTGTGTTAGGCTATAATTGTATTATTTTCTTACTAACAACTAACACATGCACTTATGATGAGCCTCTGATCGTAGTGTGACGCTTGCTGTAAGCTAACTACTTTCTGAAAATTCTGAAGTTTACTTCTATTGGTCCGGCGGCGTAGTCGACACCAGTGTGTGTAAATGGTCTTGAAACATTTACTCTTGGTGCTGGAAGGCTTCCCATCAGTTGTTGCAATGGCTTAGGTGCATTCTTGAAACAGGTAAAGCATCTATTAACGTACTTTTTTTGACTCTCTTCATGTTGAAGATCCAAAAACGATTTCGAATGTGTGCAATCACTTGGTGAATACCACCATGTAGAGTTTTCTCATGGGCATCTTCAATTATTAATCTGGAGAAATTATGATCTGGCTTCAACACAATTGGATGCTTTTGATCATATGTTAGGGTGGCATTTTTAAGTCTAGCTCCGATTCTTAATATTCCACATCCATCAATAAAAAGATTGAGAGATTTGTTGAGTTTGGTTCTTTTAGTTTTCTGTAGTTCATTTATGACATCATAAAACATAAGTCTTTGAACACTTTTGATAGCTGTTCGCATGGAAATATCGAGTTCTATGGGTGTCAGAACCGATTTTCTTCGATACGTTTCTTCTTTTCTGGTATAATAGATAAATCAGTGAACATTGGCTATAATTCTTAAGGCTTTTGCGAGTTTGGATTGTTTACAAAGTACATCTAAAATTACATCTGTATTTTGTATTGCTAAATGGGTTTTGATTTCTTGTTTTTCTTCATTTGTTTCACATTGGGTGGGTTGTTCTGGTATGGGAAATTTCCATATCTCCTGAAGAAAGGGTGGTCCTTTCCTCCAAAGATTATTATTTTTCAGCTTGGATGGAAGAACACCACGGGATGCAAGATCCGCTGGGTTCAACTTGGTTCGAATGTGTTTCCACATTCTAACATTCGTCAGCCTTTGGATTTCGGTATCTCGATTGGCAATAAACGTTTTCCATTTTGAAGGCAACCCAGAAATCCAACAAAGGGTGATTGTGGAATAAGTCCAAGCAAAGACTGATATATTCTTAAACGAAAGGACTGATTTAGTATAGCTGACTAATTTTGCCAACATCACTGCTCCGCAAAGTTCCAATTTTGGCAAAGAGACTGTACTAGCTGGAGCGACTTTAGTTTTGGCTATGAGTAAATGGGTGTGAATGCAACTCTTTTCATCCAAAACTCGAAGATATACCACAGCTCCATATGCCTTGGTAGATGCGTCAAAGAATCCATGGAGTTCGAGCTGTTGGGTGCCATCCTCTATGTTTATCCATCTCGGAATGCGGATGAAGTAATTCCACTGGAGTTGTTTCGTCCCACGAAATACCTTTCAACCACAATTGTTGCATTATTATTTTCGCTTTAACGATACAGGGTGCTATCCATCCAAGCGGATCAAAGAGACGAGCAATCATTAAAAGTATCGTGCTTTTTGAAACTACATCATCGATTGGGATTTTTTTTAAATGAAAAGGAATCGGTAGATGGGAACCAACTGATTCCAAGGGTTTTTGTGTCATCCAAAGCTCCGAATATCAGTGACACCTTTGTTTTCTGGTCTGCCTTTGGTATTGAATCAAGAAACTCTTCGTTATTACTCATCCACTTGCGGAGATGAAATCCAGCAGATGATAAAAGCTTCGAGATTTGGTGATACTTTTTTTTCGCTACTTCTACTGAATCTGCACCCGATACCAAGTCATCGATGTACATATCTTCATGAATCATTTGAGCAGCTAATGGATATGTTAATTCTTCATCTGAAGCAAGTATCTTTAGCGTTCGATTTGCTAAATATGGGGCTGGCGCAGTACCGAATATTAAAACTTTTACTTTTTAAAGTTTGTCGGTACATCTTTTCTGTCTGTATCTCTGTATCTGTTTGAGTTTTAGGTCCAGTCATTAAATGGTCGTTCAAAGAACTACCGTCCGCCGTTTGAAATGCAGCATTAAAAACAACACGTAACTTCGTTGTTGTACTGGACTCTTTCATCACGGCATGATGAGGAACAACATAGTGAAATGGTGAGTTAAATATGTTATTGGTTTCTTCTTCTTCCATTTGATTGAGTGTAAGGTATTCTTTTAAGCAATCGTTGTATTCTTTATGTATAGTGTTGGGTTGTTTAATAATTTCTTTTCTTGTTTATAAAACATCATTAAGGCCTTTTGTTTTGATGACATAAGTCTTGGTCGATGATGTTCTTTGAAGAGTATAGTGAAACTTCAAAGCGCCCGGCATCCGCTTGATGTTTTTTAGAAAGCGCTTCTCGCACTCGACATCTTCTTCATCTACAGCTTTTTCATAGGGAGTTTCTTCCATTTCCCAAAATGCACGCATTTGTGTGTCGATGTCTACCAACTGTGTGTAGACTTGAAGAGAAAAGGGCTTTTCCAAAGGAACATTCCCCAAAATTATCCAACCAAACCTGGTTTTTTGGGCTATTGGAGCTACTTGTTCCTCATTACGTATGACTTCGTCTAATAAAATTTCGCAATATATGTCATTCCCTAATAAATTGTCAATGTTACCAGGGCGATTTAATAAAGGATCTGCTAGTTTCAGTCCTTGTAAATGATTCCATCTGCTAGCGAAGACTTCTTCATTCGATAAAAGTCCTGTAAGGGTCTTGTACATGTAACCTCTTGTCGACGCGACGCGACGCACGTAACAAAGAATAATTAGAACTCAGATTCAAATTTATAAAATGTTTACAAGGGCTGGCTTTGTTTTGTCCTAAAACAGAAACGTCAAAAGACGTAGGAATCTTTTTAAGACCCAATAATTGAGCTGCCGATTCGGTTGTGAAAGTAACTTGAGATCCAGGATCGATCAAAGCTCTTAATTGAACAGTCTCCTTGGGCTGATTTGACTCTTATAATCGCTGTTGCTAGTAAAACTTGGGTTCTCTTAGATTCGTTTAGATGAAAACGGTTTGAAGATGTTGAAGGCGGTATATCGTAGGGTTGAAAATTTTGAGCATTTGGATTAAATTCCGTTGCTACGTGATGTGTTTTTGAGCGATTAGGATTCTGGGTGTCTATATTTGTGTGAGCGAATGTGTTTTTATTATTGTTCTGTTGAGTGGTTGTATATGAGTTTGCTTGCAATTGAGGGCGAGGATTATTTGAAAATGTGTTATTATTATTTGTGTTGTGTTGAAATTAGTTATGATTACCTTGAGAGCTTGATTGTTGATGGTTGCTAATTTGTGTTGTTAAAATTCGAATTGTTGCTAAAATGTAGGAGTGAGTTGTGTTTTTTATGGCAAAAATGACACGACTTATTGCTCAAGAACAAATTTGTTCGGTGACTGTAGGTTAAACAATTGAAACAATTGCCAAATTGTCTAACAACTCGTTGTCTAGCACTTACGTCCTTTATGACACACCTTACACGTAAAATTCTCTGTCGCCTCAGTATTGCCATGAAAAATATTTTTTGGTTGCTTTTTCTGTGTTGATGTTGTATTTGTTTGATATTGTTGGTCTATCATCTCTAAGGTTCGGAACCTCGTTTCCAAAAAGTAAGAGAACTCTTTAAATGTAGGGATCTCTTTTTTATTTCCGAGAGTTGTTTCTCATTTCGATTGCATCGTAGCCGGTAGCCTTTTCAAAAGCAAAAATATTATAATTGCATCCCAATGATGGACAGGCAATTGCAGGTTCTTTTCTTTAGGGCGTGTAAAATGTTTGTCGAATTATCTAATAACTACCTTATGCCCTTAGCATTTTCTTCTTTAACTACACTTAATTCGTAAAAAAACTTAAGTTCGTTGTTAACGAGAATTCTTTTGAAATCGTATCTCGTTGTCAAGAGTTCCCAAGCTTTATCATAGCTTGCATCATCTACACTTATGTGTTCTAGTAAAATACCAGCACCTTCTTTACAACTTGACTTCAAATAATGTAATTTTTCTATGTTCGTCAGTGAAGTGTTGTTATGCACCAGTCAAACAAACTGGTCATGGAAAGAACGCCAATTTTCATGTTCTACCGTGA